>JAHLSL010013314.1:511691-540509 GCA_025920805.1 Petroica traversi | reverse complement strand
TTTTTTTTGTCCTGGAAACTTTATAAAACTTTAATAGCAAAATAATATAGGGATAAAAACATATTTTAACAAAATGTATTCAATCATATACAAACCAGAATTTTGCAGTTTATTGTAACTAGACTTAAATTAAAACTACCAATTAAGAATCTATGCACAATGTAAATTCAAATATGTACAGTACTTTTTAAAAAGTCTACAGGAATGCTTTACAGAAGGAAATGTCTGTTATGGCTATTATTCAGACAATCTGAATATTAAAATGAGTTTTCTAGTAGTAAATTTACACATTTATTTTTAAACAAAAGCAGTTTTGTCCCTAGATCCTTTAAGAATATTCCAGTTATGTTTATACAAGTAATGGAGAGGTCGTTACAGAGTTTAGCCCCATATAGTAGTTTGTTTATTTTCAGGTAAAAGTATATTTAAATAATTTACTTGGGAAGATCAGTAAGTTAACAACAGAACACTAGAAGGGAGGAGGGGGAACTTCATCACAATAACTTTCCAGTTACAATACCACAGCTAGAAACTTCACAGAGAAATTACTCCCTTAGATTGAACCCATGATTGTTCAGAACAAGCTGTAGCTCATAACAGTGGTGTTCTCCACACTGAGAACACAGTGGGGAAAAAAGTCTTTGTAGGACAGAATTATAAATGATCTGAAGTGAGACAGAAAACTGATCTTCAATTAATACAGCACTAGGTAAAAAGTGTCCCCATAAGCAGCTAGGATTCCCGCTTCCTTCAGGGCAACGAAGCTAAAAATTGTTGGAGTTACAGTAGTTGACCATATTTGTGTGCATTAGTAGAACCATTTCCAGATAGAAAAGACAAATTTCATCAGATGTTTGATTAGAACACCCTCAAGATAGGGCATTTCTTCATAGTATAAAGCTATTACAGCTATCCAGTTAAAGCATGTGCAAAAACAGGTAATTTCTTCCATTCACAGTAACTGAGGTAAAATCAGGTAGGCTTCTTCAGGAGTTGGGAAGTTCATGAGATATGAACTGTTTTAGTCTCTCTAAGTACTGTGCATAAAGCTCTATGTCGTTATGCCCAGCCCCTTCCACCCAGAGGGGCTCCACGGCTCGTGGACATCGCTCGTACATGGCCAGGCCATGGGAGAAATCGATCACCTCGTCTTCAGTACCGTGGATGACCAGCACAGGAGAGGTCACTTTAGAGATCTTGTCAATGCTGGGGGAAGGAAAAGAAAGACACAGCTCATCTTGGGGCTTTCAGTTTCACATCACTGGAGAAAGCAAGCTTTACTGTTGACACACAGCCCGGTTATCACGGTATGTTTTTCAATAGCTGCAGACCACTGGAACTGTGCACAAGTGATACGAGACAAGGCTCTTTCTCAAAACACACGCGTGAGAAAGGAGCCTGCACTGCCATCACCACCATCCCACCAGGGCTAACAACAACAAGTCTGACTTGTTAAAACCCCACCAAAACAGTGACTGTATCTATTACACAAAGCATCTTACTCTGAGGCAAGTAAGATTCCACGGGATATTCTGCAACATGGACTCTTCTCACATGATACATTATCACCTTCCAATTTAACAGCTTAGGAACTAATTAACTACATTCCAGTCATAAGATTTAACAACAACAACAATAAAAAAAAAGGCCTTGGCTCATGGAGCTTGAATCAGTCTTTGAATCCCCAAAATTAGGCAAATTCAGCTAAAGGAAAACACTCTAAGTACTGATTGTTTAAGTTCAAACAACAAAATAGAGAAGAGCATTACACATTTAACTGAACACCACAGAAGTCACACAGGATTTTACTGTATGTAACCAGCCTCTTTGCCAGCTGTGACTGCAAAGTAATATTTTTCCTTTGGTGCAGCTACCCTTAGCAGACCAATATAGTCTGAGACTACCTGTCACAGGAAAATGAGTTCTGAGGGAAGGGAAGAGTGACAAAGGCACATTCCCATCTAAGAGGTCAAGCCAGAAAACCCCAATTATGAAGCCCCCTGGTAGCACATGAACTTGCAAGCAGTGAACAGCAGCTTTCTCTAACTCTTCTCACTTAGACACCAGCTTTTATTTCCAGACAGCCATTTCATGCTGGGAGTTAGCAATGATTCCAAATCTGTGCAGAGACACCACATGCTAATGAACTCTCAGCTTCCTACCAACTCCACTTCCATCAATAAATGGGGGAATGTGGACAAATCTATTTCTTTATGGTAGCTAATAAAAGCCTCCATAAAGCTTGGGTTTTCCTGTTCCTGAAGAACAAAACATGCAATTTTGGCATGACCACTGATTTTCCAAAATGATCACGACTGTTTTAAATCATTTTAAAAATACAGATGCCAGCATACCCTGACTTAAAAGCAAGTTCAAAAAAGCTTTAGGAAAATATAAATTTAACTAAAAACGTAAACTGAAGCTCCAAGCCTCACACTTACAACTTCAGCATTTCGTATTTTAGAGAATTGCCATTGGAAATCCAGCAAAAAGCTGAGTGTAAACAAATTTCTGTCTGTCTCAATATCTCTCAAAAAACCCCACAGGTTTCATGCCATTTAAGGTACTATTTAAAATTTAAATGCTGTCTATTTCACCTTTCCTGCCTGGAACTTAAGTTGTGTGCAATTATGCTGAATTAAAAAAAAAAATGCCAACATAAAAGAGGCATCAGAATAAAGCAGATATTGTGTTTCGCCATAAATTTCATCCTAAAATTAGTATCACAGGCAGATGTAAACTTTATAATCAATATGCTGTATAAACTGAAGCTTTAAGCCTATCAAAGGTCTGGTGTAACAGACCTATCAGCTACATACAGCTACAGAGATGTTTAGGCATAATTTTTGTGGTTCTCATTTATTGTAGGAAACCCCTTTCTCTTCAGCATTCATACAATGAAACAATTTTTTTTCACATATATTCACAGGCCATTAAGCCAGATAATATTTATATTTTGCAGAAAATTGGAAGGCATCCCTTTGCCAACTCAGCGACTCATAGAGCAGTATTTAAACTGCACATTAGCCTTACTTAGTATTCTCAGCCACACAGCTCTGCAGCTAGAAAAATCTACAGAGACCAAAGACTCATGGAGTCCCAACATAAAATGCACATAATAGCAACTCACTGTAGGTGCACACAGAACTATTTTGTTTCCCACTGTGAAGACAGACAGTTGAGCTGCACACATTCATAAAGTGCACTGCTGTTTATTTTCACTGCGCCCAGTACCAGGGAAGTCAGACTGACAGCAATGAACAGCCCAGTAGGGCAAGAACAAAATACTCAAGTGCTACAGCACATCTGCTGTCACTGTTCCCCTTCCCACTTTTCTTTTTATACTGTTATTTGATTTGGCTGGTAACAGCTAATCACTGGTACTTCTGTAATCAGAGCTATGTTTAAGGCTTTGTTTTCTCCTCTCTCACAGAAGCATTTGTAAATATTGGATTTCAGGTTTGAGGATGATGAATGAGCTGGAGCAGAAGTGCTTCAAAATCTGTCTGCACCTCCAACAAGTTCATTAACTAACCAATAATCTATTTGAAAGGATTCTAAACATGAGGACTGTGAGAGCTACTATTAATTCATCACCATTCCTTCCAGCTGTTCTGGCATACAGGTTTATACCTACGGCCTCCCACAGGAGCCAATTTAAATCTGTTGTAACCAAAATAAAATAAAAATAAGAAATGCAATGATTATTCCTTACTATACTTACTACAAGCATGACTTTCTGAAGCAAAGCCAGGTTTTGCCCAAGACTTCAATAACTGTCTGTTTTATCTTCTCCCTTCCCTGGACCACTAAGTTTTTTACCTGTGCTCCTCCCTGCCCTGCTATAGAGAGACTGGCTTCCCCTCTCATATTCCTCCACAACTTAAACTGGATCAAATGAGAAGTTCTAAAAGATTCCTAGAATATCCACTGTTCTCATGATCTCTGCTATTTCTGAATATTTGGATACTCTAGGTCTGTTACAATTTCTTTTCCAGTGAAAACTATAAAAGCAAATGTTTTATTTTGAAAACAGTTGTTTATAGTTTTCTAGAGCTTCTTAAAACAGGCTTAAAATATTCTAAAATATGAGACAGGGACTTTGTTTTGGTCACAAAATCAAGACCCTACATGATCCCCACTGGGGAAGAATAAATACAAGTCTTGGTATTCATTTATACCACCAGTTCCTTTTAAAACACCTGCAGAGCATGGTGAGTATAGAAACCCCCCTATTCAGCAGTGATACATACCTTGGGAAAGCATCAAAGCAATAGGTTTTCCTGGTGTCAGGAAAAGCTACCCGTAATCCAGACATCAGGGGAGAATGGAGGATCACTGCTGCACACTCGTACCGAGATGCCAGATCCACTGTAGGGACAGTACCAATGCTCTGGCCATACAGGATAATGTTCTCAGGACTAACACCATACCTGCAGAGAAAACAAAGGTCCCTTTAGAAAAAAAAAAAGCCAAAACACGATACATTTCACATCACACATGCAGAAAACAAATCAAACAAAAGTAGAGTGATATAAAACCGAAGCATCCTTCCTACCCTTTGTGGTTCTTTAAAATCTATTCCTAGGAGACATGAACTTACAAATCTAAATTTTAAAAAAGTCCAGCAAAGTAAACAACCCAAATATTACACAGGCTGAAGAGAGCTGTCCTCAAAGAAGGAATGGCAGTTTGGTCATTAATCTTCACCTTTTTCAGGAACAGCTCTTGTCTTTCACTCCACAGCACAACAAATTATAAATGGCACTTCCACCCTATCCAGAGTCACTCTCAGGAATTTCAACTGGATATCCTAGGGGCTAACAGCCCTTCTACCATTAAACAAGACAGTTACTGCTCTGCCCACCTTTCATTCCATGCAGTTGGAATAAGAAGACAAAGCTGCCTTGTTCGTGACAGTAAAGACAACAGGTCTGTTCATTTTTCCCATTTCTTATCAGTATAAAATACTCCTTATTTTTCTTTGTCAGTTTAAAATGTGTCAAGTTGATTTTGTAACTATTAAAAATACATAATTCCATAAAATGCAGGGACTATAGGGAGTCCTGGATGGTTCCCCAATATTCCCATCCAGTCTATAAAACTGTCCTAGCCTGTATGCTGCTTCACACTGCAAAAAAAAAGCTGAGAATGAGACTAATTCAATTTTCATTTAAGTATGCAAAATAGAAAGGAATTTGGAAGGGGCACAGGAGGAGGTGACAGTGGATGGGAAGAAGTGAAGAGTATTTGGCCACCACCAACTTGTTAGGAAAGCTGCAAATCAAAGCTGTTACTCAATTATAAAGTATTTACCCAGAAGATTTCTCTCTGTAACTCCACCTCCCATTGCAAGCTGTATAATCAAATGCAGAAGAGAACACATTTCTAGCAGAAAATAATTTGTGCAAAACATGTCCTTTTGACATCTACAGTCCTGTGGTCGCTGCTGTGAAATGAAAATCAAACCCTGCAGTTTAGGTTATACCCCATCTACACCTGAAAAGTTTCAATTTCCTTGCAAAGCTGCTTGCAAGGCATATAGCACTTGACCTTCAAGCAGCTAAATGATTTGGTATGTACAAAAGAGAAAACTACAATGGAAGAAAGATCAATTAATAATTACAATTAAGAATAATCCAGTACTAATCGTCCAATTACAGGCTGTCAAGATTGCCTCGTTTCATGATAAAGTATAACTAGCCTGGATTGTAGCCTCTGTGAAACTGAAATTTTCTTAATATTTTTATACTGCTGAGCATAAGGGTGCTTTTGGCATCTACTGTTCTATGAATAAGCAACTGTATAAAAATATCTCTCTGGAGTAAAATTTTATCCTCTTGGTAACCAAGCAGCAGCTGATGCTGGTGGTCTGTCACCACAGCCACAGCCTGATGTTTTTAAAGAAATGTTGTGCAACTCTTTTGGCAGATTTTTTTTCTCCCTTAGTGTTTGATATGGTCCAGCACACAGCAGGGCCTGGCTAACTCAGTTACCAGGACCTTGGAACAAAGTCTTGTTCAGAGACTTCATTCCAGCTGCTGGGTGGGGAGGGCTGGAGGCATGCACCCCAAAGGCACCACACACACCCAGCCCATCTGCCAGCTGTTGCACCATATTAAAGACAGGCAGAAATTTATCAGCATCAGGAATATACCAGGAAACAGGACTGGAACATGATCAACTACATGGCACTTCAGTGGGCATGAAATGATATGAATGCTGGTAGGTTTTGCAATTCATCCTGAACCATGGTATCACAATAAATGTGAAGTTTCCTTTCTAAAAGGTTTACAAAATAAGCAGAATATGGAAACAGATGTTTGAATGAGAGTAAAAGGATAACAGGATAAGGTGGCAAAAGAATTTAACACATCTAATTGCCTTAATATGGTGATTTTCTTCAACACTGATCTGTTTTAGACTCACTCCTTTTGATATTATTTTGTTTCTGAAACATCTCATGTTGTAAGGGCAGTACCTTGCTGTTGTGGCAATAGGTACTATAGAGAAAACCTGTTTAAAAGTATGCCAGTTAAAGTCAGATACAGTCTACAGCATCATTAAAAATCCCAGAGGTATGTCTAAACAAAGTAGCCCTCCATCACTACAACTATTCAGTATCCAACTCCTCTAAAAGGCAATGTGACAATTTTGACAAAATGAGTAACTGCAAAAGGGTATTAGAATGCTCAGTTAGTGCCCTCTTAGCCTATCATTAGAGCAAATGTCTTTTCTGCTTTACACTGCTACTGACTGACAACTGAAAGAATCTCTGAGGCTGTTTCATTTAGGGACAGTTCCCCTTTGCAAGACAGAAGAATTACTGTAACAGATTTATCTTATTAAGCCCTTTACCATTAGGTCATCACTCAGCAAGCGAGACATCGAGCTTACCGTGAACATCAGCGGGAACAGCTACATGCAATATTTATTTATTGTGAGGCCAAAGGACACAGGACAACTTATGAGCAAAGGCCATGAATAATTGAGCTGTGCAAGACCCTTGGAGCTGAGGGCCAGGGCTTGACTCCATGATCTTCTGCTGCCCAGGGGTGACTCAGCAAGCACTGCTCAGCCCAGGTACAAACCCTCCTGGGGCTTTATCTTTACAACACAACATTCTTAAAGCAGAGGCCGGGTCCCTCCCTCACTCTCTGCAAACTTCCCTGTACCAGCTCCTTGCACAACAGGAACAGTGATACAGAAAGTGAAAGAGAAGAGGGGAAGGGCAGACATGGGGAAGAAGGCAGCAATGGAAGGGGAACTGAGTGACACAGAAAAAGGGAAAGAATGCGGTAGAAAAAGGCAAAAGACACTGGAAAAAGAGGAATCCTGTTACAGTCTGCTCTCCTATTAAGGAAGAAAGTCTTTCCACCAGCTAAACAGCAGCTCCTAAAAATAACTTCCTTGAAGCACACAAGCTTTGGTCTCTGTGGAAACAGAGCTCCATCCGACGGAGCAGGAGAGCCAAGTAAAATTTCTAGATATGCTTGGGCACTTCTCCTGTGGAGCCCATCAGAGAGTTCTAAACAAGCAGGGCAACACAGCAATGAGGAAACCAGCCTTCAACAAAGCCAAAGCAGGAAACAACTCAGTTACCATGGGCATATGCAAAACCCTGCTTTGACAAAGGGGGAGAAAAGAGAAGAAAAAAGGACACACGTGCTTTTTTTCCCTGAGGGAACATTACTGAGAACTGCAGCTACTGCTGTAGAAATGATGCAAGCATTTCTGCTCCCCCTTACCCACACTTACAGGTGGCAAAGCTCAAAGCTCTCCAGCCCATTTCACTCTCAGTAACTCACAAATACATCATGTGACTTACAGATTACATTTGTGCATGCAGGAAAACCCCCAGCAACCTTCACAGCTCTCTGTACCTACAGCTTCAGGCCACGTCTACCTAAGGCCCCAAAACACTCCACGGTCTAATAATAACAGTAGTTTGGGGTTTTTTTCCCCTGTGTTACTGCCTCAGTTAATACAAATGAGGTTTACCATCAATTCTGGCCTCCCCATGCTAGCATGAACTACGTGCACAGAAGTTGGTTATTAAGAATCCACACCCCTGACTCTTCTATTTCACGAGTAATAAGAGATCTCATGCAAGCCAGCAGATCAGCGGGATACAGGAGACTGGGAATATTGCTGACAGAGAGCATAGGTAAGGAGGATGAGACACAACCACTTCTAGTTCCCCTGCCTGGCTGTGTGGCTGTGGCTTGGACCATGTCCCTCAGTTTCCCCAGACTGCACTGATGATGGGCACCAACTGCCATGCAAAGAACCTCGACATCCTGGCTGACAGCACTATGTGCAAACCATGCATTATCTCAAAGCATCTTTAATTATGAGCCTAAGATACTGAATCCCTCCACCCCCAGGGCTCTAGCTTTGAGCCACAGAGCTGGGAAGTTTACCATGGCTATTTTTACTCTCTCCTTGCTCGGTGAAGAACGCCAGTGCAATGCTGCTGTGGGGACTCCTGACGTGTCACAGCTGAAGCCCTGCAATGTTCACGGCCAAAGCTTCAGCACCTGTGCCAGTCCTCAAAGGTGCCAAATACAAATTCATTAACTAGGCCAGTGCTTTTTTATGGCTTACTGAATCCAAGAAGTTAACCTCACCCTGTATTTTCAGTTTGAATTTTTATGGTATTTGCTGTCCCATTAGCCCTCACCTGAACTGGAAAGCACAGACAGCAGAATGTATACAGCAACAGCAATAAATTACTTTTCAGAAACTATGTAGAGCATTCTGATGGCACAAACCACACTCCATAATGCCGTTGAGACCTGGTGTTTAACTGCTACTAAACTAAGGCAGCGGCCAATGGGCGAGTTCTTCCTTACAACACATAAAGTACATAAATTTACAAGGTCAGGAAAATGAGCTAACCAGCTCCTGCATTCTCACAAGGGAGAGTGAAACTGGGCACTCCCTCTCCACTGAATGTGAACACCAACTAAATAAAATATTTCCAAGATAAGAAGAAAAGCTAGCATACCTCATGAATAACAAATCTTGCCTCAATTTGGAGGAAATAGTGACTTCTAGACTAACTGTACTAGAACATACATGTGCTCAGCTCTTCATAATCTATTCAACTCTGTTTCTGTTTACACAAACCCACTTGTCTCAGAATACTATTTATCATCTTTTCAAAATGCATTATCTCTAAGTTTAATAATCCTGAGAAATTTAAATCACTTGTTAAGAATCACGGATACATATTCTCTAGCATCATTATACACTTCCATAAGATATCCACAACATTTTCAGAAATAAGTGGCTATTTAATCCTGTATGAATCTAAAAATCTGATTTTGGGGGTAGAAAAAAACCCAAAAATTCTCATTTAATTAAGTCACACATGCAGATTGCATATCTTGAGTTTGACTTTACACTGTGTGACTTTTACATTAAAATAAAGCAACACTAGCAACTCAGTGAATAATGATTATTGCAAGAAATTTACAGTATCAGAACACTGAATTTTGCATTGTGCTTCAGCAAGTACCACTGCAGGATATCAACCAAAATATCAGAGAAATTACAGCAGATTTTCAGTCTAACTGCCAAAATTAAATTCAGAAGAAGGCATTAGATTAGGATTTTTTGAGTTAACTATAGCTGTCAAGTGAGAAAAATCAGATTTCGAAATTCACAGGAAACCCTGGCACACAGCAAATGTCCCTGTGCCAGTTTCACCAGTTTTCTCGACTTCACACAAACACATCTGGAGGCCCGGAGGCCCTGCTGACCAGGATTCTGAAAGGGTCTACTGGTAACACAGCCCCTAGGACTGTGTTATCCTCCACAGTTTGGGCGATCCAAAGCCCTTCCCCAAGCTACCCCAAGCCCTCACACACATTTATTTAAATTCCACTCGCCCAGTTGGCCCCTTGGCCTTCCCGCCCCTTTTGTCCTTATATGGAATTTCTCTGGAATGTTCTCCCCAGTTCGATGCCCCATTGGCCCCTTCTCCTTGGTCCCTCCTCCTGCCGCTTCTCATTGGTTCCCCAACCCATCCATCAGCATTGCACCGCCCCAGCTCGCTCCCTATTGGTTGTTGCAAACCCCGCCCCCTTCGGTACTTAAGGGCCGGGTTCCCTTTTCGGGGTCTTTGTCCCTGGACCCTCCTGGGGACGGAATAAACCGGACCTTGGAACCCGCACAGAGCCCCCTGTGTGCTCCTTGTGCTGCTGTGATTGCTGCTGCCCCGTGCTGTGTGTGCTGGGCACTGTGAGTGTGAGCTCCTGCTGCCCCAGGCTGTGGAGAGGCTCTCAGAAGGTCGCAGCCCTGCCCAGCCGGACACCACCAGGGCGATAAACATAGGTCTAAAATCCTTAAGTGTTTTACTGACACTGACTTTAAATCAGGAGATTTCCTCCTCCTCTGCCTTTCTCCTCTCCAGGCCTACGAGTACCATGCAATTCAAGTTTGGGTACACCACACTCTCAGTTCACGTTTTCATGGTGCTAAGAGCCAAAATCAGGTTGTAGTCCAGCACATGAAGCAGCAAAACAAAAAAAGAGACCAATTTTTCTGGCCTATGTCCCAGCACACTGTCAAAGTAGCAGACAAGTAATTCCACAAATGTACTCACTCTCAAAATAATTTAAATGGCTGACAGAGAAATTTAATCAAGGAATCCACCACAGTTTTATATCACTATTACTTTTACTACCACACCAGAGAGTAATTTGATTATGCTATGGAGAAACCCCAGTGCTAACCAATGTAAGTTGATAGTGGAATTACAGAACAAACATACAACTCTTGAAAATGCCCTCTCTTAAAGGCAATTTTGGAAGTTACTAGCAAATATCAAACTACTACAGGCTTGCTGGACTCTGACTGTAGTGCTAATCCTGTCATGTACCAGCTCCTCTTTTCATATCAGTAATAAATGGATCAAGTGGAAGCAACTTGTAGGCACTTTTGAGGATGATCATTTACCCTGCAGTAACTTAATTATACCAAAGCATGAAATCACTGCGACTGGTTCTTGATTACTGCCTTATGATAATCAGGGATCTTTTATCAAACACTGAGAACTGTGCTCACAGTTCAACCAAGTGCTGACAAGGATATTGAATATCACTGGAGAGCTCAAGCATCCACGACAAAAGCAGGGATCTACACACTGCTCAGTGCTGAAGCCACTGCAAGTTTGCCCTGAACAGCCAGGGTAAAGGTAAATGGTATTTCATGGCAGTCTCCAGTACAAACTGTAATGAGATTACATTTTAAATTAACTGAATTATGCTAATCTGCACTGAGTAGCTTTGGGGTGACAGTTGGATGACCTTTTTTTTAATCCACATAATACTAGTTTGTCTAAAAAACTGCTCCTTTTTGAAATACAGCCTTAATCTACCTTTTGTTCATCTGACTCAAATGTAGGCTCCTGAAGATGTTATGTTTGAAAGTGGGAAACACCTTCTCTGACGGAAGTAAAACCGCTCGGAACTCAGAGCAAGCCAAGTGCTCTTAAAAGTAAAGCCACACCCCTCCTTTCCCCCCCTCCCCGCTTCACCATTACAAGGAAGTTTCTTTTCCCCCAGGCAAAAAGTAGGCAATCTGTGTTTGCAGATCTATTTATTTTTTAAGGAACTAAAAAGTAAAACCTCCTTTGTTTTCCCTTGTACTGAGGACTCAATTGTATTTATAACACGACTTTTCACCACCACAATAACCCAGGATACTGATTTTGGTGTTTGGTTTTTGATAGATTGCTCATTTGTCTCCCACATGAACTAGCAGTTTTATGTATAAACAACAAACAGATTTGGAACAGTTGCTTCTGCCTGACTGAGGGTTTGTTGGTTTTTGTTGTTTGGCTGGTTAGTTTTTTTATTTCCCTAGATAGCAGGGAAACAGGAAATAAAAGTTTTCATTAAATATGCACTGAAATTTAAGCAGGAACTTGTGCCATGGGTATGCTGATGTAATAGAATAATTTAGCCCCTACAAGCGTTAATTCTTTCCTATTGAGTGAAAGCAAGAAGGCCACTGGCAAGCAAAAAGGACTTCTGTAAAACATTCAAGAAAAACGAGCAACGATGTGGCTGAGCTGTCTGTTGAACTCTTACCTTCACCATTCCACTCCTTATGACAAAATGAGAATAACACTCCAAAACTCGGTGCACACTCCTGCAATGAGAGGGAGTGAGCACTTTCCTAAATTAATTCCTAAATAACGCCCTCTAAATGTTGGGGGTTTGTTTTATTTCTCTAATCACAGGGGCACATACAAACCAAACCCACATTGCAAGCTGAAATACAAAAAGCTAGTGAAAATAGGACTAAACTCACAGATATATTCAAACATAATTCCCACTGCTCCAAGCATTCTTTACTTTAGCACTCTTAAAAATCAACTGGGGTTCTGCAGCCAGCACTGGCACAAGATCACAGTTTTGAACAAACATAGGATCCCTCTACTCATCATCACTTCCTGCTTTTTCTGAAGTGCTTCCTTAGAGCAATCTTGATTCACACCATTTAGTGCCAAGACACAACAGGTAAATGGCATATAGAACGAATTTTTTACACTACGTATTTTAAAAACAGAGCACTAGAGTTAACTCCCCTGTTGGGGTATTTTTACTTCATCTGCACACATATCCTATGCTCTAGTACAGCAGAGTTAGATGAGTGTACTCCTCACAACACTTGGTGTGACATTAAAACTTCAACCGTCTTTTACTGTTGCAAAAAGCCTGAACTTTTGGGCATCCTACACTCAAAACCTGAAAAATAAGGTAAACTACACCCTAAAACAGTGCACCTAATAAGGGTTATTATGAAAAACAAGAAAGATTTAATAATTTCCACGTACCTTAACACAATCTTTTCATGTAAAAAATTCCATTAAAACAAATATGTGTCAGTTAACAGAGAAATTGATTCCCTAGCAGACATTACACAAACCTAAGTGCAAATACTAATACTGGTTATTCATTCCCTCAAGTTTTGTGCTTTCATAGCTGGTTCTTCGATTTCAGGTACTTCCAAACTGGAGAGCCTTGCTTTATTCCTGAGACTGAAATTTCACAGGGAGCCAATGCATTCTTTGGCTCACCTCCCAAGCCCATCACATAAACCTCCTCACCAGCCCTGGCTCAGCACTGCGAAACTGAGGGTTTACAAGCCTGGAGGAAACAATCTTGCAGTTCTTCCGCAGTTCTCAAAGCATTTTTGTTCAGGAGCACTGCACTCTTACAGTATTTCCATCTGTTCATGGAAGCCCCTCTGACACCTGTCTCACGCACTGCCCTTGCCAGGACACTTCACATCAAACACCAACTTTTTGATGTCTTTCCCTCAGCCCTACACACCTAAAGCACCATGATGAGGTGAGGCCACCCTGCTGTGGCACTAACTGCCATGAGCTGCATCTCTGCAAGGCTTAAACCTCTGACTCATGAGCTGGGATTATTCACGGGAGGAGCACAGTGGCTTTTGATGGAGCTGCTGCCTATTCCACTCATTTCTCCCCTTCCACTGGGTACAGCCCAGCTGCCCACAAAGCAGGGAAAAACTGCTCCAGTGCACAAACCAGGACAGTCAAGACAGAAAGAAATGCCTCCAGTTTTCTTTCAATTTACCAGGCTCTAGTACCTGAAAATAGTTGTCTCTGTATAAGCATAGAATGAAACAAGACTAACCTAGACTGTAATGGATCAAACTGCAAAGCTCACCTCTGGTGTCCCACCAGAAAGTCTGCACAGCTGGTTAGTCACACACCATGTAACTTCATAAAAAAGGTATTCCTGACCAAAGGATCTTACATTAGAAGTATATTGTAAATACTGCTGAAGGCAGTTATTTGCCTGGATGCTATAGCAGCATTAAATCCTTTAATCATGCTGGAATTTGTACTTTGGACACTAATACTTGGAAGATCAGGTAAAAAAAATTAAAAGCAGAGCACTCAGAAATTGACACCTATAGATCTTGGCCTTTGAACTGCTCAGGTAATGAATCCCACCACTGTTTGAATTCAACTAATTAAGTATTTTCTTTTGCATGGGGGGCTTCTGTTTTGTGGTTTGTTTGTAGTTTTTTTCCAATCTTGCCTGCCATCTGCACTCCTTTTCTCTGTTTATTGTAATTTTGTGATTCAAACTCTAAATAAAAGCTATTCTGTCTACAGGTTTTCTAAGAGCTTCACATTTTCAAATATTAGCAGCATTCAATGTCTTGGTTTTGCTACAATTATTTGATATAGCTGACAAGCCATTAAATGTGAAATATGTGGCACTGATACAGCCTTTTCCTTACATCACTTACAGACAACTGTAGCTGTATCTAAAACACAAGCTGGAAAAAAAAAGATTCAAGTGTTATCTCCATAATGCTAAGAGAGGAGAACAAAGAAAAAATTGAACTGTCTACACAAACAGCAGGTGCTCGTATCTAAAATCCTATTACAGCTGACATTTTCACACTGTTCTTCAAAGACCCCTGCAAATCTGAATGCTGTCTCTCCCACAGAGCACCAGAGCTGGAGTCCAAGAGGATTACACAGGAGCTGGAATGGATAAAGCCTTGCAAGAATGCAAGCAGACAAACTGGATGCAGCATTTCTTCCACCCAGAAGCATTAGTGTGGCTCAGGCAGGGATTTGAGTCTCCAACATTAAAGAGATGAGAGAGCAGAAAGGCAGGATGGAGAGCAAGAATGGCAGAGAGGTCCTGAAACAAAAGTGGTCTATGACAGTGAACTGGTCCAATGTTCCTAAAAAGAACCAGCAGCAGACAAATGCATCTGTCCCCAGAACACAAGTCTTCCAGCAGCCAGCATTGTGTAAAGATGACTCAGCTGGCAGTAGGATTTCTCTCTTTTATAGACCTACATTAATATGCTCAAGCACTGTAGAAGAACCAAGTTATTAGGTAAGAATGAGCTCCTCTCAAAGCAATGCAGTAACTCATCAGCACTGAAGGGCTCTGTAGAGAAGCCCAGTGAAGAAGTGTCATGGCCTGTGTTATCCAGGAGGCCATACATCCTGCTCAGACAGCCCTCTGCAATTCCCTGGAAACATTTCATGTTTCTCTGAGTTTCTCTAACCATTTCCATAGACTTGAAGAAAGGCAGTCTTTTTTTTTTATTTGAGAATCAAAGCAATAGGCACTTCCTCTGCAATGACATGTCTTGTGAATCCTAAATAGGAAAAAATCGTACTTGGATAAGTGACACTGTAACCTCTATTTTTCCCCACCCCTAGGTAAGTGGAGAAAACACATACCAATATTTTATTTGCTGAAAACACTGAGCTTTATCACAGTGTGAACCTGCATATGTTTAAACATCTGTTTTCAAAAAGTGTCAAATTCACAGCCTGACAGAGAAACAACTTTCCTAATGAGTCTCTCCTGTCTCACTCAATTACCCATTTTCAAGTAGATTCATTAAATATCCTAAACAAGAATGATAAGTGGCAAATGGAAGATGACAGTCACCTCATGAAAGCAATTTATTACCTGAAAAGATTCATCCTGCATCTTTTCAGACACAAGAAAACCTCAGTGTTTGGTTTTTTTTCTGTGTCATTTTTATATTGGCACTCTTGACTTTTAAATCAGACTCATCTATTCCTTTCTTCCCAAGCATCCTCATCTTGCACACATTCCTTTAATGAACTTTTAGTACAATCAATGTTCAATCCCCAGTAACAGTCAATATAAACCTAAGATGATTAAAAAAAATATATAGCAATCACTAGGATTAACAGTACCAGATGTTTTAGAACAGCAGACCACAGATAACTAGTTCAGAGCTTAAAAATCAAATTTCCTAGCCACAGCCTTTATCACCACAAACCCAGGGGCTAAATCCCTTTTCCCTTCTCCCAGTAAATACTACTTAAAATTGTGTACAATAAAATTTAGCACAAGGTTTCTTCTGTGTACTTCTGTTTGCTTGAAGTGCTTATAAAACCTGCCTTGTGCTCACTAAAAACCTGAAAAGATAGCACAAAAAAAAAGTAATTTATTACAGAAACCCATATCTACATTTATTGATATGTAGGAACATCAAGAATCAGTAAACTTAACCTATCTTAAAGCAACAAAAGTTATTCTAAAAAATGGGAAGAGTACTTCTGGACATTTAGGGAAGTACTAACTTTCTGAAACTCACATGAGGAGATTCAGTCCTGAAACCAGGTCATAAATACTTGTTCAGCTTATCCGGCTGTCTTATCTGGAATCATCAGAGTCTATGGCATAAAAGTCATTTTGCCCAGACTGTGTAAATCAAGAGGTTTTAACAATGATCAAACAACACACTTGGAGATTGTTTTCTGCCAACACACCCAGATAATAGGACCAATTGCTTTGTAGTTTTTTTAGTGAAAGACTTCTGCTCTCTTTTCTGTCAAAAGAGGATGCTTACCAAGCAATTGCCAGCTATGTCACAAGAAGCAGAAGTACCTCACAGTGGATCAAGGACAACTGCTAATGCAATCACTTAAGGTCATTATTTCACCTGATGCTAAAGGAAGAAACTGATCTGCAGCTGCATCTTAGAAATTTTAAAAAATTAAATGAGAAGAAAAGCAGCTTCCTGGTGTTATTCACCCCCCTTATTTGTCTCTATCTCTGATGCAGTCCTTGTAAAAAACACAGGCTCCCTACTTGACTGCAGTATCACCACAGGACAACTGGTTATGCAGGAAAAAATGTTAGCAATTCCAGTCTATGCCACACCGGCACTTAACTGCCTCCCAATAAACCAGCAAAGCTAAAGAAGTCTTGCACTGCTGGAGTTTCTATTTTTGAAATAACAGATAACAGCAGAGTGCTTGGAAAAGCAGTATATTAATGTCTACATTACTACCCAAGCTGGCATTTGGCCATGTAGGTTTTCTGCAGTTCACCATTTCACAACATGGACACTTTCAGCTATCAGCTACTGTTCTTTCCTCTCCCAACACACATTTTTCTTATTTAGCTCTGCACAGTTCCATTTTACAAATGGATATAGTGTTTTCCTTTCTCCTAATACCATAAAGCTTCCAAGAGTGAAGTAAAATAGAAATGAGAATTTAAAAAAAAATATTAAAGGAGGAAGTCAGGTCAATTCTATGGTGACGAACAGGAAAGAACACCAGGAATAGTGGAAGGATGAAAAACAGAATAACAGACAAAAAATGGTGCCTGCTAAATCCTCCTCTACCCCTCAAAATTTCAGTAATTAAACAAGCTAAGTTTAAGCTAACACTGCTACCTTTATTTCAAATAAACACAAAAATTAATGTACTAAAAAAAGAAAAATAGAAAACCGTTGAGAAAGTCAACCAAAGAGAATAATCATCTATATTGCAATTTCTCCTGCTGCTGAAATGCAACAAATTTGGAACTACTTTCAAGCAAGAAATAGCTAAGATCCTTAGATTTTATGTTCTTTATTATGAATATTAAAATGGATTTTTGGACAGAAAGAGTAATTTCCTGAAATAACTGGAAGGTGCCAGATCCTATTTGTGTCAATAATGTCTGTTCAATGCTCTACACAAAATGATCTACGGATCTTAGATGAGCTTTGACGGAAGGACATCCAGTTTGGAAGGCTGGGATATTTGGCACCAGATTTCTTAATCTCAGGATAGAAAAGTACTCAATAAATCAAGGAGACTTTACAACCCACTCGCTCTACAAAATTCTATGAACATTTGGGATTTATGACAATATTATCTTTCAAGATCTATCAAAAATTCAAATTCAAATTATCCTCAAGTACGTTCCATCATCTTCATTTTTTATTAATGCAAATACTAATCAGGTCAATTTCTTTCCCTAAAAGCCAACTTTGTGCCTGTATTCCTCTACAGATAGTAATTTCTGTATTATCAGATTGATTTTTAGTACAAATTTCAAAGAGAGGATAAAGAACTAATTGTACTGGGCCCATGCACAGCAGGCTTTAGAAGTGAACATCACATTACATGAATAATTAGCAAGAGTTCAGGGCAGAGGGTTTTGCTATCAGAGAAACAGAAGGTTGGAAGCTGGCAGAGCTACAGCAAGTCAAAACCTTTTAGGCACACTGGACAGGCTTAAGGTTGAAACCCCACTTAATATCTTAAACTACTGTACTGACTGCTGAAAGGCTGCTTCTTGCATCAGAAAATGCTGCCTGCCACACATGGTTAACTCCCAGTGTATTTATTAACCAGTGTGAGCAAAGGTTACACGTTCATAAACCCCTATGCATAAAAATAGCAAAACTGTAGCTGAAACATTACCCCACCTCTTCCCACAACCCTGCTACTTTTACAGTTTGTTACACTTGATGAGATGCTCATATCCAGGCTGAAACAGTAACTTTTTCTGTAACATTAACGCACATTAAAGCCCATGCTTTACTAGAAAAAGACATGCTTGTTGCAGAAGGGAACTACAACAAAAATACTACAAATAAAATAGGTAATAAAACTTAAATATGCAAGTTGAGGTACATTTCAGGCTTTGGGGAAGGAGGAAACTGACTGGCTCTTGAGCTGCTGCTGCAAGGTAAGAATTGTCCAGGGAACACCTCCAAAGTAAATATTATACAAAATTAGGTAATTCTTTGAAAAATAACCCAAAATGACATTTAAACATACAAACACCTTTGTGAGAAATGAAGTTCTAAATAACAAATAGCACGCTGGAGAAGACTTTTGTAAATCTGCTCTGGAGAACATGCTCCAAAACCAAGAGCATTTTCTTGAAAGATGACACTTTCCCCCAGGCTGTCCTGCAGCCAAAATGCCACTTAAATTCATCAGATATTGGGGAAGACTATAAAGAGTCAATGATTAAATTCTGCACAGACTGGTCCAGTACTTAAGGCAGCAAGTTAACGTGTCAAACTTTTCTTCATAGATGGTTCCATACACCATTCTGGTTGCAAAGTGCTCAACAGAAGTTCACTTTGTATTACTGTTGGCTCTTTTAATTTTGCATTAAGGCTTGCAATTTATTATATAGTGTAACAGTTAAGACAAACGGTCTTGTTTAATTTATTATAAGGAATTATTAGATTCATGGAATAATGCTAAAATAAGCTGAACCTAATCTCAGTTTATCTGGACACTGGAAAAACACAGGGCTAGTTTTGCTTCTTTGCTGATGTTGAACACCATTTTTCCAGCTCTGTAAGGACTTTCATAGCAAAGCCAACTAAAAGTTAGGAGGAATGTTTAGAAAGATTCTCTAATCTATAAACAGCCTTGTTAAAGGAGAAACATTTCAAGTCATATTATTAAAGAGTGCTTCCCTGAGAAATGTGTTGAAGTTGGTCTCAGAACTTTCAGATTTGTTGGCTCCTATTATCCATTATTCCACAGCTACTCTGCTGCACACATAAAGAAATGGCCATGCCATTGTTAAAATTAACTGCACAATGTTAAAATTAACTGGTCTAACATACTGGAATCTTAAGAAATGTGGGTGTCCTGTAAAAAACTAATAATAAAAAAAGAGTATCTTGGAGCTTCTAGCTGGCACTGCCTACCTTGAGAAGGGTTACTTACCAGACACTGAGCTATGCAGATCATTTAGCAGCATGCCTTGGCTGATAAATACAGCTCCCATGAGTCAAAGTCCTTAAAGTAACATTTCTATATGTAAGCAGGCTTTTTTGTAAGGCACAGTAACACTAATCTTCCTAAATGCATAGCCCAAACTGTCTTATCCCAACAATCAACTCCGAATCAACAGATGAAAAATGAATTTTCATCTTGAAAGGTACACCTAGAAAGAACTTCAAGAGACTGTACTAATAAATAATATTCCTGTCAGGCATGCACACATGAAGATTCTCTAACAAATTTGCAATACAAAATAAAAACCAGAGGCAATACTTTGAGATTACCTCTAATTTAAATTTTTCCTTCTAGACTTTGAGGCAAATATACTTACCTACCTCAAAGAAAACCTCATCTTCCACATCAACATCACTCTTCGTTTGTTAACCCACATGGAAGTCCCCTTTTTGAAAGTTTAGAGGTTATTTATTTCATGATTCTAGGGATTTTCCCAAAGACATGCATATTCTTATCAGGAGACATGAAACCAAGGGTGGGAAGGTGGGTGGGCATTGAGCCAGATCTTGCTGTCTAGCCCAGTTTTGTGCCTTTGTATTATTTGGTCTCACACTCAGCAAATCCAACCACAATGTTTCATTCTAACAGGAGAACCTTTGTTCTGTAAAGCTAACATAGTGGCTAAAAATATGAAGATTTGGATAGAGATAATGCCAGTATAACTCTGGCATTATACAACTGATCTGTGCCTACACCTTTCTGTGATTGATTGTGGGCAGCAGAACTTATGTGCAAATAACAGTTACCCATTTTTTTCAAATCAGTGCTTGGAATAAAGAATTCAAAGATGTTCCTCTGTCCTTAAGCTGACACTGTGCACTATTCATCCATCTCATTCAATATTCTTAGCCTTCTGTTAAAAGCATCTTTATTCCGCTGTGTTCATACAGCGTTTCCTGGATTTACAATCCCACATTTCCCATTGCTCCCAAAGCCTGACACACTGAAAAAAACCACTGCCAAAAAACCACTCAGTTTTAGTCAGGAATGAAATTGAGCCTCATCATCAGAAGTCAGGCTGAGCATGCAAGACCAGTGTAAGTCATTCATCTAAAAACCGCAAAGCAGGGCAGTCAAGAGGAAGCAGAAGCAAAGGGTCACTGCAACTGCTTATTCAATCCACCAGTGCTCGTCCTCAGCAGTCTCAATTATCTACCTCCACCTGACACAGGATATAGAGGAGCTTTGCCTATGAGTTGGGCTGGTTTTGTACTTTAGGCCATACAAACCCAAGCTTTAAGAGTTACACAAAACCCAATTATTAAACACTTCATTTCAGCCACCTAAGAGTCACCAGCATTCAAAAATTCTAAAGAGGTTTCTTTCCTTGATTCAGGAAAACACAAAAAACTCCTCATCTTGTACACACCTTCAATTCCTCTCAAGTTCAGTGGCAACTGAAGCGATCTCCTAATCCACATGAAAAGGTTTCTGATCTTCTTAGGGGCTACTTGGCAAAAGCAAGCCTGTATGTGTATAAGCATGTTAGGTACAACACATCTGCCCCCTATTTCATGCCTCACTTCAATTGCTTCAGCCTTGTAATTGATTTACATTTGTGAAGGAGGGCAGAAAGGATTCTTAGTTATCCATTAAATTTATTATCAGCTTTGGGGAAAAAAAACCAAACCCCTATGTTATTTGTTAATTTTCTTTACTAGTGCTGACAATCTTGAGACTGTTGGCCTTAAAGCAAACAGAGAATACAACTGTGGAACTTAAAACTGGGTTTAGGGCAGGGATGAAAAGCTAGTATCATCACACTGGGATATCGCATTAAAAGGAAATCAGAAATTCAGACCTATGTTCCAGCAGTCAGGCTCCAAACAGCCAATACTTGGCACTGCCTTTGTACCAGTATAACTCCACACGAGGAAACATCACAGGACCAAAAAACCCCAGAAAACTGAAAAGGACCTGTTTTCTTCCTTCAGTATGGGAACAGAAATACCCAGTTGCTAACTAAGTCTCTAGTTTTTCCCACAAAGACATTGCTGGCAGATAACCTCTTGCATACCTTGAAATGGCTTCCACCTTTCCATTCCCACAGCTATCTACAGTCCTAGACAGCACTGCTGCATTTTATTCGTTGTTCTATTTAATTACATTCACAGGTAAGTGTAAACCTAGCCCAGCACTTTGCAATGTTTTTAAGCAGCAGAGTAACAGAGTAAACGGTGAATTTTGAAGGGGTTTTCTGGGTTTCAGGTTGTGATGGACTGGAGACTGACCCTGGCTTCAGAGCAAAGCCACTGAGGTTCATGCAGTCCTGCTCATGCTCCCCTGTCAAGAACAAACTGACCAAATCTAAGAGCTACCAGCAACATGCACAGTCCAAACAGCCAGGGCAGAGCAACCATCAGCTCACCCTCAAAAGGCAACACTTCTCTATTAGTGAGAAAAAGCCTGCCTTCATGTAGTAAATACTTCATGTAATTCAGTGCTATAAAGCAGACAGTTACTTCAGCGTGAGGGGTTTAACAATACATTCCTCTAGAAATCTTTTATGTTCAATGCTCTGATGATCTTGAGAACCAGGTCCTACAACCTTTGTACATCAGAGAAAACCAACATCTCCAGTTCAAGCAGTTGAATTTCAGGACTATCCACACTCAGGAAACACGTACAGTTAGCCAAAGGCTCTTTGGCAGTTTATTTTTTTCCTAAATAACACCAGTTGCAAAACACTCTTGATGGTAAAAAATTTCCTTTTTTTCTTTCTTTTTAAACAAGCTTTGATCTTGCAGTCCTGACAGGAACAGGGAAATATTTAACAAAACTACTTTTACTTCAGTGACTAAAAGACGTAATACAACACCAAAGCTCAGTAAACATTTTGAATAACTTTGAACATCAGAGCACCTGTTTCGAACAGTTGTTGGTGTTTGTCCCAGGAACGCTCATCATCTGAATTAATCTCTGCTCATTGCATAGACAACGACAGCAGAGGATTCTGCATGCTTCTATTTTTGCTCAAAGTGATATGCAGCCTTTCTTTAAGTATTGATGACGGCAAGTAGAATAAGTTAAGTTTTAGACGGCAGTAGCTTTAAATAACCCTTTGGAGACATTATAACAACATTATCAAAAACTTGGTATGACTGAAAAATTTACCAGGTGATGCTCCACAAAGAAAGGAAACCCAATTACTCCAGGATTATTAGTTGTGACTCTGCCAAGCATTGCCTTTGGTCATGTCAGGAATTTAGTAGGAAACTTTTGATAAAAACCTTTAAGCATTCAATCTAAAGAACTTTGCTTAGGCCAAGCACAGAAATACAATGCTGGTGAAAGAAGATTCTGTTGCAAAGAAAATTAAAGCAGAAATTGACTCTTCTGATTAGGCAAGGTAAAAAAATCCTGAAGGTGTTATTCACCTGGAAAGCTGTAACCACCACATCCCATCAGAACGGAGACGAACTAAATTGACACAACCCCAGAAGATTAGTTATCACTCTGGCCTAATCCAATTAGGGGTGTTTCCTGATTTTACTCAATGTAAGACTTCTCCACCAGCTCCTGCACAGGAAACAGCAATAATCTCCTGATAATCAGCACCGCAAATAATAAAATTCTTGCATAATAAAAGGTTCGGTGTGCATTTTTTTTAGCATTAAATTTGACATTAAAAACAAAATAATTTTAAAAATTATTTAAACATTCTATCTGCTACTCACTGATCAAAAGCTCATGGACTTTACTACACCATTTCACAATTCAATTCCTTTTGTCATACCATGTTGACCAAGAAGCATTAGGAAAACTAAAAGTGAACCAATGCTCTCTGATGGAATGAAAGATAAATTCAAATGCACCTTTTTTGAGAATGAAGGATTTAAACATTACAACAACATCTTTCATTCATTAAAAGCTTAAAAAAACATAGTTTATACTGTGCACCATGAAAAACAAATCAAGCTGTATTTTGATAAATGCAACAAGAACAGCTCTTCTAAGCTATTTATTAATTACATTTTCTTCACTTCCTTTCAGGATCCAAAAGACAGACTAACAGGTTTTGCTCTTTGGCACTTTACCACAGAAGCAGAGGGAGTGGGGCAGAAGTGCCTTCTTTCTTCTGACTGGGATTTAAAAACATTTTTAAAACAACCTTCTCCAAATTTTTAGGGAACATACAAATTGATTTTAATATAAACAGCATGTGATTGACAAAGCAGCCACAGTTTTGTGCTTGAGCACTGAACCCAAGCCCTAAATGTGCATCCTGTTTTTAAGGACTGTACATTGTTTTAATGTAAAAGTGTTAGAAAGTTCAGCCTTCCCATGTGTAATTCAGGAAAGGGGGGAAGAGTAGGACAATCAAGACATTTTGCACAGATGTTGCATTAAGACAATCAGGGTAAGAGACATATCTGAACAAAAAGCAGCAACTTAAAACCACAGGGACAATGAGAAAAGAGAGTCTGATACAGCTTTTCTTCAATTTGGTTCTGATTTTTAAATAAACAGAATAAAATCAGCCCAACCTGCCTAAAATAAAACACTTACAAAAACCATGATATCTAGCAATAAGACAAAAAAATCTTGAGAAATATTTTGAGATACCAGATGGAAATTTGTTAATCAAGAGGAAATAAATATTTATAAAGCCCAAATTAATTACTGATGAATATTTGATATTGGAAAGAGAACAACCAATACTACAATTACAACTTCTGAAGAAAAAGCTATAAAAATTCATTTTAGGGGAATAAAATTTAATGTCAACATCTTTACAGAGCTGAAAATAGTATTCAAAATTAGTAATTAGTAGAATTATCATTTAAGAGTAAACTTTACTCATGAGGAGAAATACTAAATTCTTTTAAGCTAAGGGAAATAAGTTTCTTCTACAAAGACTAAAAGAATGGAGAATAGTTGAGACTGATTTTGCAAAGATGGGCTGATAATTGAAACCAAACAAAATAATTGAATGATTTTATTTCTTCTTATAGTTTTATAATCATTTGTTATGTAAGGTTTTATTCCTAAATGTGTAGGTGATAGCAAGATTCTTGTTTCAGGACCTTGAAAAAATAGAGCCAGAATCTGCAGCCATGATGGCAACCCCTGCCACTCACCATCATTTCTAAAATGTGACAGCCTTCTCCAAGCACAGGGTTAATTCCCACGTTCCTCAAGGCAACTTTCAAAACACACCGATAAATAAACGATTGCTGAGTATCAGTGGCACTTGAGAGGCACAATTTAAAAGGAAAAGAGTCTCAGACTTCCAGCATTTAATGATTCCTTTCTACTGCCAGGTGGAACGTCTGGTGGATTCAGAAGAGCAACAGCTTCCCACAGAACTTAGCAAAGATGACTAAATGCTTTTGATGGCACAGTGAACCTCTATTTTAAGGCTTCACTTTTAACTTTACATTGCAGTTCACTACCGTATGACTGGAGGCCAAACGCCAGGAATTTGCATGAAGAATGAAAGCACGCACAGTCTCCTGGAGCTACCGAGGAACTGCTGCAGCAGGAATGCTATAACATGACATTTTACCTCAAGAGGCACACTTGTATTTCTACTGCAGAACATTTCACTTAATTGTGAGTCACTTGGATTGAGGAATAGCAAATGATCAGTCTTGTAAAGTTCACACTGCTACTTGGAGAATTCATCAGCAGAAAGACTTAGGTTTCAGCTCATACCTGTTACAAACACAGCCATCTGTTAATAGAATTGATTAACTTTCTGTTGAAGCTTACATTTACAGTGGCCAACTTCTCTACCGAGCACCTAAAATACTGTAATCCTAGAATCACAAAATTGTTAACACTGAAAAAGATTTCAAAAGAGTGTTGAGTCCAACCATTCACTTGATGCCAGAGTGATTTTTTTGTTTCCTTTTATATACCTTTTACACAGTTCTGTGTATCCAAAGTATCAGTGTGCATACTTGCAGCCTTTTACTTAGTTTAGTACTTAGTGCTTTGTAAGTGTTCTGCAGGCCCTGAGACTGAACACCCCAGAACTGCAGAGCCAGGGAGACCAAACATCCTACTATCTCAGGAACCCAAGGTCTCCTAGTAGGACAGATTCTGTAAACTCAACGTGAGCCCACCCCAGCCCCATTATTGGGCTCCCTTGTTAGATATGCTAATGTGTAAGGTCTATAATTTGTGTACATGATTGACAGGGTGTGTGCATTGCCATGCTATCACCTGGGTGAAGTGGATGCATCAAACAGGATCCTGATTAAAATACCGAGGTAACGACCCCCAACCCTCTAATGAGTCTAGCTTCCTAACACCAGGAAAAAGGCACCATACCCAGCACAATCATGTTCACCACCTAAACCATACCACAAGTGCCACATTCACACACCCTCTGAACACTTCCAAGGATGGTGATGCCACCACTTCCCTTGGCACTCAATTCTAATGGCTTTTGGCTCCGAGAAACCTAACAAATGATAACTGCTCTAACTGCACTCTCAAGGTGCACTAAAACGTGGGATTAACAAACATGGCAAAGAGTTGGGAAATGTCAACCTTCAGTTTAAGGTGGAAAGCAGAGCCTAGATCTTGTATAAAACATAGAAGGGACACTAATGGAAAACTATAAACCTGTCCAGTCACAATTTTGTTGAAGAAGCTCGATCCTCTCCAAGTAAATTGGGCATGTGTTGGCATCGCCTACTGGGTCAGGTTTCTTAAAAGACTTAAGTGAAGGAACCCCTTGTTTCTGGACCTTCATAGAACTTAACCATGTACTAAATGCCTGTCCGCACAGAAGAAGCTCCTCCAGGCAGATGTGAAAGTGCTTTTTCAGAGCTTTAGAAGGCTTAAATAAAACAATATCATCAAGCGAAACAGAGACAGAACACAGCAACTGAAGGACAAACATTAACTAGGCTTGCCTTAGCTGTAGCAATTTTCCTGCCTTGAATTTTATTTGCATCGCCCATATGTGTTGTAGTGGCCCTTAATAATTTATTATGCATACAGCATATAAAAATTACTTCTTTACATAAGACCATATCATTTATATTCAAGGAAACAGACATATTTTAAAGTCCTGGAAAACGAGCCCAGAATCTGGTTTGCCCACCAGACAGACAGGACACATGCTAAGGAAGGGTCACTTCTCCCTGCACCTTTCTCCCCCCGCTCTTCGCTAGACTTAGGCAGAGCAATGTCAAAAGGTATTTAGACTCCACGACTAACCAATCCCTGGATTCTTGCAAAGCCAATTATCTAAATTAGTAACAACTCCTGTCACTATTTCTGAAGCTGGCACGTATCCCCAAGATAGACATTAAATACGCATTTCACGCAAGCCAAGTTCGTCTCCACAACGCCAGAGCCAAGAACTGAAAACGTGCATCGCTCTTTTCTCTTGGCCAACTACAATTTAAGCTTTTTAAAGCTCTTTCTTTCAGGACATGTTCTGCGAGGTCATACTTAAAGAACCACTTATGCAACAGCAAAAGGAGCTCATGGTTTCTGTGGACAGTGAGAGGCCCAGGGATGGCCATGAGCTGTAGCAAGGAGCCAGAGCCAGCACCTCTGCTCAGGATTTTCTAGAAGCCAAGGGCTCACTGTTTCCACTCACCATGCTGCCTCTTGCCAGAGTCTTCTCACTGGTGCTCCATCCCTTTGGATGCCACATACTTTGGCATCTCCTGGCAGAATCCCCAGCTCTACTTTCAGATGTCAACACTTTTTCCTTCCAGCCCACTACCATACCCATTGGATAACAGCTGTTTGGAGGCCAAAAGAGAAAGATGTCTATGTTGCACGAGCATGCATGAAACCCCAAACATGTCACGCAACACCAGCAGTTTCCTGGTAAGCCCTAGCTAAGGCTACTGCCAAATTCAGCCAGAGCTTAGGCTCACCTGGGTTACCTATAAGTGTAGACAGCGGCAGGCAAGTCTTGAACAACAGGTTTATTGCAGTCTGTAAGCTCAAACTGCAACCAGCGCAATATGTCCTACTCAAGATGGAGATTTTCAATGGTGAAGCAATGGCTAACATAAATTACAGCCGAATAATCCTCTAAATCTAGAAAAAGCCGAAGGATGAAGGTTTGCCCATCATTTTAGCAAATGAAGCCATCCAGTAAATCACACTGTAGCTGTTCATGGAACATCTGGCGAGGCAACCAAAGTAACTGAAACAGTCTACAAACCCTTCCCTTCCTCTCAGCAAAGTTAACCGTGCAGACTTATTAGGATTAAAGGGAGATACAGAAATACCTTGTCCCCAATATCCATTTACCTTGTCCTGAGGGCCTGCCAGGCTGCATCAATGTCTGCGTACAGGTTTTTCTCAGAGGGCTTGCCGGTGCTCACCCCATAGCCGGAGTAGTCATAGGAGAAGACGTTGCAGTTGATGCGGGAGCCAAGGCCAATGTAGAAGCTGCACATCTGGCCCAGGTCCACAGCATTACCGTGCGAGAAGAGCAGCGTGTACCGGCCAGTGGGGGCACAGCGAACGAACATGCAGCCCAGCCTGTTATCTCGGGCCGTGCGGGAGAAGAACACTTCCACGGCATCCAGTTCCCGCTGGGAATACTGCCAGTCGGCCCGCTCGCTCAGGTGCAGGCTGCAGGTGCCCGATCCCGTGGGGGTGCCCGCCCCGGCCACCGCCCCGGGCTCCTGCTGCTGCTCGGGCTGCAGCACGGTGTAGGTGGGCTCCGGGGGCAGGAAGGCCAGCTTGGCAGCGATGCGGCTGGGGCAGGGCGGGCAGCAGAACAGCCAGCACAGCTCGCCCAGAGAGAAACCGTTCATTCTGGGGCCTTGTTCTGGCATCAGAGACGCCGGAGAAAAGCTAAACCTCTCCTGGAAAAGAAGTCGCAGGGAACCGACCCAGAGCCCTCCTCCGGCGCGACCTGCCGCCTTCCTGCGAGGCCCCCAGCTGCCCCCTCCCAGAACGCAAACAATGGCAACCTTGGAAGAACTACAGTTTAGCAGCAGCGCAGCTCTTCAAAGCCTGGAAACTGCTTATACAAACCAAAACCACCACCCCGCGAAACACAGATGGGCTACAACCGGCCCTCAGCCCCCCGCCACAACTACCGCTACGGCAAGCGCAACTCTCTAAAGCACGGCCCTAGACCCCCTCACAGCACATGAGCCACACGTACACATTTACAAAATGAATCCCCCGATGCCGCGGCTCAGTGCGGCGCTCCCGCCCCGGAGCCGGCCCCCCGCTTGGAACATGCAGGACCCAGGGAAGCGCCTTCCCGCACACCC
>JAHLSL010013314.1:471669-511291 GCA_025920805.1 Petroica traversi | reverse complement strand
CTCTGGAGGATCTGTGGATTTGGGTGAAACTTGCCGGCAGTTTCAAGAGATGCCACGGAAAGCTTAAAATGGTGCAATTGTAGAAGCCTCATTTCCTTAGAAAATCAGGGTAATGATCCGTATCCCAAATAATTCATTGGATAAATTAGTAAATTGCTTAGAGCATATGGCAGACCCCATGGATCAGTGGCACTGCACCTCTAAAGCGTGCTTCGACCCTGAGAGCAGAGCACAAAGATCAGGCAAATGATCACGTATGTCTTAACATTCTGATGGTAACACTGGGTATAACTACACCTCTTAATTAATCAGCATTGATGAAGAAAAAAAAGTCATATAGCCCAAGTGAAAATGTAAGGAAAATTACACCTGTGCAACCTCACTTACTCTGCAATTCTTACACTAACAAGCAGTGTCCTGACTTGAGACTTGGTGGTCACCCCTTCATGTTGCTCTCCTACTGTTTGGCCATTACCCTACCTGCTACCTGTGACGAACAAAGTTTCAAAAACTCAGGAACTGGGGTTATTTCGTAAGTTACAAGCCTGAGATGCCCTTCCCTTTCATGTTCGTTGGGTAACACTTGCCAAGTCTAAGAAA
Organism: Petroica traversi; assembly: GCA_025920805.1. NCBI lineage: Eukaryota > Metazoa > Chordata > Aves > Passeriformes > Petroicidae > Petroica > Petroica traversi. Next base: position 510,691 of record JAHLSL010013314.1, on the reverse strand, counting down.
ACTCAGTTCAAAACCTCTGTACAAAAAGTTGCTCGTGTGTACAAAAAGTTGCTCGTGTGTGATACTCTCTTGTCTTTGCATCATCAAAAAATGAGCTCAACCCCCATCCACAGCAGTCTTTAGTTTTGCTAACAATGGGAATTTTAGAAATTCTAAAATCAGCCAGCAATAATTGTGTCTATGCTGACTGTGAAGGGAGAAAATGAAAGGGAGAAATGTGTTATCTCTATCCAACTTGAATTTGTGGCCTCTGGCATGGACAGACTGTTCCTCTAGAGGACAGAGAATACCCAGTTAATTACACGTGTCCCAGGCATGTCCTACAGGGAGGGTGACAGGGTCCAGAGATCGGGCAGGATAATGAAACATGACCCACCTACTTGATGCTGAGTTCCTTTGGGTGGCAGGGACAGCCAACGCACCCGTGTAGGGGCCATGAAATGATGAAAGAGACTCCTTCTCCACAGACTGTGACAGGAAAAGCTGGATAAAGAAAACACTGAATAGATAAATGAGGGACCCTGTGAAATTCCGTGAGGATGACAAACGCCCTCAAGCTCCACCTCAGCTGTTAGGAGAGACACTATTGATAATCTGTGGGAAGGCTGATACAACCCTGAGAAAACCCTGAATATACGCTGAGAAGTGATTTGGCTGAGGAGAGCTGCGAAGAGCCTGTCTAGTGCTGCCACTACAAGTCTCTCTCACCTCTCTCACTGCACACACACTGAAACCAAGATAAGAGCTGGAATCTGGGCATTAGCACCAACTAAAACTAACATTTCTCAGAACCTTTTCAAAGGCTGTATGACTCGCCCAGAGCCAGACAGGAGAAGTTGTTATATTCTAAGTAGATTGCTATTCCAAAGAATAGGCAATTAAAAGGACTGTTTCCCACCCTGGTCCTTCCTTAGGTCATGTTTGCAGTAGTGAAATTAAAGAATTAAAGTATCCTCTTAGAATCAAAGGAGAAGTGTTATGAGTTTGCCTCTTGAGCTAATAGGGCTGTGCAAACCTCATTTACTATCAGCCTTTAAGTCATTTTTGACGGACCTAGAAAAATGCCTCAGGTGAGCAGGGAAAATCTTCAAATAGCTACCAAATACAGTAAACAGAACAGACTGTAGTTGGTTATGTCTTGATTATTTCCATGTCCTGTAGCCTCACCATGCCTATTGCAAGGGCAGAGCACTTCCTTTTCCTGAACACTGGATAGACAAAAGAATGGCCAGAAGACAGTGAGACGGAAGCCAAAGAAGACACCTGGCAGCAGCCCTGTGAAGATCATGTATCCTAAACATTAACCATGCCTGACTTCCTGCTGCTGCTGGCGACTGTGTGGCTGTTGCAGCTGGATAAACACTCCTCATCTCATACCTGCACACCTGCAGGTATCTCTGCTTCAGGACTGGTTACAAACACCAGACTCGGACTAGGAAGTTCCTCAAAGCATTTTTGCTTATTTCCTGGGCAAATAGTGCATGAAGAGTGCAAGTGTTATTTTTTACTGTGATTTAGTAGCTATGTATCCCAGGCCTGTTCTAGGATGTGTTAAAGCAGTAGCAGCACTGGCAGGCAGTGTCTCTGCCAGCTGAAACACAAGGCAAGTGATGACACTGGAATTACCAAACTCGGGGGCAGGGCAAATAATGAAGCACTATTAATGAGCATACGAGGCTGTGTCCTCATCAGCCTGACAAGTTCTTTGCAATTTCTGGACAAAGGTGTGCTTGAAGGAAGGATTTGAAATAGAAAAATTAATTTTCTTTAGGAATGGAAGATGATCCTCCCAAACACAAGGGAACCAAATGTAGTGGGAAGTGGTGTGTCTGGAAAAGAGTGCATGGGCAACAGAAAGGGGCATCAAGAACTTAATGGAGACACATATCTGGTGCCAGTGAGGAGATCATAGAATCAGAGAGTGATTTAGGTTGGACAAGACCTTTAAGATCACAGTCCAACCATTAACCCAGAACTGCCAAGTCTGTCCCTAAAAAATGTCCCTTAATGCCATGTCTACACATCTTGTAAATACCTGCAGGGATGGTGACTGAACCACCTCCCTGGGCAGTCTGTTCCAGCTTGATAACCCTTCCAGTGAAGAAATTTTTTCTAATACCCAATCTGAACCTCTCCTGGCACAACTTGAGGCCATTTCCTCTTGTTCTATCACTTGTTAGGTGGGAGAAGAGGCCAACCCACACCTGGAAACAACCTCCTGTCAGCTGAAGAGAACAAGAAGGTCTCTCCTGAGCCTCCTTTTCTCCAGGCTCTAATCTCTGTATAGTCAACACTTGAAGATACAACACCTAAATTAATCATCCAGGGAAAGCAAGCTAAATACAGCCTTCAGTAGATGGCCCATTCTTATGTTTTTTTTTCTGTAGGGTGTATCCTTCCCTATATTGTGCCAGTGGAAAGGACTTCTTCTCTTTCTGCAGCTGAGCAAGTAGCAATTTTCTGCCACATAAACCCATGTAGCATTAAACTTACAGGTCTATATGGACAAAAATGTATCAATTACTTTCCCAGAATGAATAAAAAAGGAAAAATAGAAAATTCATGGAGCTTGGATGATAAATTTCTTCAGAAATATGGGTCTAAGACAAATGACACTCTCCAGGGTTTAAAACAGCTTTCTTTTAGGTCTGCAGGGTTTTAGTCAAGACTCAGCTATCATCAGATTTGCTGTGAATACAGTATGAGAAGAATGTGGAAAGGAAAACAAAGATGTACAAACATCCAAATTTATGGGAGGGATGGCAGGGGAGGGTGGAGTGGCAGCTGTGTGATAATACACAATGAGGGTTTAGAGTCTTGATATGCAGTGACTGCATTTTATGCCTGTCACTGGCAAATTGACATTTTAAAGATATGTTCTTGACTGCTTTTTCATGTCAGTATCTTTGTTCAGGCTATATCCAGGCTGATGAAAGGAATTTCAATTAAGGATGAAATCCTTTCCATACTGTATTGAAATGCGCAGGGTGGGAGCAGAGGGAGAATGCAGCAATGAAAGCTCCATAGAGAGTTCTTTAAGGCATCTTGCTGACACAGGACAAGATAGTTTAGGAATGCCTGGGGCAGTGCACTCTGTAGTGGTTTACTGTGCCTTTACAAAGAAACTGCATTCACCTTAGTACCTTCTGCCTGAGGCCATAGATCATTCAACCAGGGTACTAAGGGTTTAATAAATCCCCATCTAGTTTAGTCCTCAAGGAAGTGGCAGTCTGGAGTCATTCAGGAGTGGCAGGGAGAGTGGCCACATAGCCTGGCGGGATTTTCACCCTGTGTATGTAAGCAGTATCCTGGGAAATGAAAGGGGTTATAAATCTGCATAGTAAAATCCTTAGGGAAAAGAAATGTGAAAAATAGTAAGACACTTGGTATGAGAGGGGGAAGAGAGAGAGAGAGAGAGAGAGAGAGAAAGAGAAAGACAATAGAAAACTGAAAGCAGGGGGGAAAGAAGGAATACTAATTGTAGGAAACCACACCAAACCCACTTTATCTACCTATCCTGCAATCACCTAATATTTGAGGTGAAAGACAAATTAGTTCCCACTGAGCACTTTCATGGAGATGTATTTCTCTTTGCATGCTTGTCCTTGTCCACCATTTTTCCAGCCTATGCCATGGTGAGAATTTTTAGTTTGCTGATGCATCCAGAATGCTCACCCAGCCCTTCCAGCTGGGCTCCAGCTGTCGTGGTGACCTTCAGCGAGCAGCTGATCCGCTCTCCACTCCCACCCATGCATTTAGTGTGGGGGTAACAAGTGCACTCCAAAGACTCCTTAGGACCTCTACATGTACCTGTAAGTAGTGTCTTTGTTCAGGTCTGAAGCTGGGCACTGAGGCATTACTGCTCAACAAAATCTGGACACAGGCAGAATTCTGTGTCAATGTGGCCAGACCCATAATCAAGCAAATCAATTGATAGTCTATTTGTGAATGTCTATAGCACTACGAAGTCATTAATATGACTGAGGCATAGATATACTTTTCATTCAGTACAATAATTCATCTATTAAGATGATCTGATTTACCAGCAAGAGCCAGAATGATTGTTCATATGGTTTACCCATGTCCAGTTATTCAGGGATGAGGCTGCCAGATATGAAATCCTGATCTGAGTATTTGCATACAACTGCCAAATCCCATGTATGTTACAGGAGCTGAAATGGAAAACTGCCAGATTCTCCTGCAATAATGGTTGCAGCTCTGATGGTTTCCTGTTCCCTGAAAAAAATTTAAACTAGACCAACTGTTTTGTGTTTCCCCACTTTCCAGAAATCATCAGAAAACATACGCTTCATTTCATCATAAACCTCCAGGGCATTTTCAAGGTCAGTGGACATGGAGTTCAGGCTCCCATTCATGAGTACTGGTCATGTAATTAAAAGAGAAAAACATATCTTGGCTTCTGCATGCTACTGTGTGTTGGAAATCAGCAATGCTTTCTTGAAGCATGTAGATTCTTCCAACTGCGTGTCAATCATCACATCCAAAATCTGAACCATATTCTTCAGCTGGAATCAACCTATGATAATCGGCTTAGATTTCCTTTTTAAAAAGCACAAGCACAGAAGGGCCAATGGTGATTATTTAAAATCTATGGAGATCTATGAATTTTTTTTTCTTCTCATCATCACTTAAACTTGGTTTTCTGAAATCACACAAACCAAAACCACCATTAATCTGAGACCGTCCCTCCACTCCCTGAGACACATAAATTTGAAAAGCAGGTCACATGATTTCACCTGAAACACACATTTGAGGCTGGAAACCAGTCAGCCCAACTCTCAAGCATTACCTACTCCTCCCTTCTCTTTAAGTTCTTATCTCCCCTCTTCTCCCTAGAAAGCCTGGATAAAGCCTGTTTTTCTCTTAAAGTGCTTTTATCAGTGCATGAGGAAGCAGAGAACTGAAGTGTGGAATATATTCCCTCCTTAGTGGTGCTGCTGGAGGTCACTTTACCAGTCACCAGATGCTGGTGGCACTTTTTGCCTCCTATGGCAACAACAGCAAGGCATCAAGGACTGTGGCCTGAACCAGTGAGATCTTTGAGACTGTAACACTCATCTGGAACTCTCCATCCTGATGTTCTGAAAGCAAACAGGGAAAACTTTGAATCATGACACAACAAATCTGGAAGGAAGAAGTGAAGTTACCAAAACTGCTGCAGTAAACCAGGGTATACTCCATATGCAGCACTGGCTGAGTGGATTGGGCACGTGGGGCCAGGGAAAGAAGCAGGGTTAGAAACAGATGAGCAGAGATGCTTCTCTCTGAAAAGAGTGGGAGGAGGCAGCAGAAATGACACATTCTGGCTTCAGTCCTCACCAACTGCCTACAACTGTTACCATTACTTAAAACCAAATTCTGAGAGCAGAAGAGCAGACAGTGAGCTGAGAGTCCTCTGTGCTGTCCCAGAGTAATTTTGTGGGCAAACTCAATTCCTCCACATTGCCTTTTAGTCACTGTGGTTTCCAAAAGGTCAGACCATGATGTTCATAGTCTATGGGAAATTTCCTAGAAAAGTCTTCTATGCTTGGTCCCTAATGTCTAAAAAAGCAATAGAGTTACATCAAAACACAGAAGCCCACCACGACTTTTCCTGTTATCAACCTTAAGGCTAACTTCCTTCCCCCATTACCTATTTTCACATTTATCATTGCCTCTCTTCTGTCATTTCTTCACATTATTGCAGTTCCTTCTACTTTTTCCTTCTTTGGTTTCTGAGTCATTCTTCATCTCTCTGAAGCTGACCCACAACTATTCTCAAACGCTGCAGACTGGATATGGTACCCAACTGGGGCCTTACTCACGGGGATTAGAATAGTAGGATGAGCTCATAGCTTGTAGACTGCACTTTCACTGATCTACCCCAGTATGATGTTTGCCTTTTTCTTTTTTTTCATTTTTTAAAATCTGCATGACACTGCTGGTTCCCATCGAGCCTGCAGTTCTCTCTCTCTAACCCCCCATACCTTTTGAGCTAACTCCTGCGTGCTCTGTTGCCATTTACTCACTTTTTGCAATTGATTATTCCTACCAACACAGAGACCATGACAGTTGTCCTTAGCAGGTTGCATTTCCCACTTCTAACACAATCAACACTCTCGGCACCTACAGAGCTGCAAACAAACACAGCACTGAGTTCAGAGCCTTGGTCAGCTCAGCCCAGCCTTTTTAGGAAGCACATAGTATTCTCATTATCATAGCCCTTCTTGTCTACAGAGGAGAAATGCTTCCATGGCTGTTGGCCAGCCAGGATGACTGTGAGGGTCTCCCTGGGAGCCCCTCACGCTGCCATGGGTGGGCAACTTTTCTGGGGCAAAGTGGCAGCCTTAACCCATCCCATATCCCAAGAGCCAGCCCTCTGCTCCTGAGCTTTGAAACGTGACAGGCAAGAGAAAAGCTCACATTTCTCCAAAGAGAACAAACAAATTTTTTTTACTCATACTACCAGCAAATAAAAAATACCCCATAAAAAGCTATTTACTGTCTGTTGAAAAAATAACGTTTACCTTTTTTTTTTTTTTTTTTTTCTGAACCTGCTGAAGGTATTTGCTGATATATATGAGGTAGTTCAGGGCATATGTTTTTTCTAACGTGTATAAAGCTTTCCACAGATTTGTCCCCAGTCTTCCAAAATCTCACACTGCTTTATTTGTTATTACCAGACTGTTCACATGTAAGTGCTGGCAATACAGAACAAGCCTCATCATTCTTTATACTTTATCTGACAGGGGTGTTTTAAAGAGATGTGCTGCTAATCACTTCGACTACAGGAGTCTGGGTATGTAAGTACAAAGAGACTCCTTACTTACTGGTGAAGCAGCAGTAATGAAATCCAGGGACAGTGACGTGGAGGCTAGACCCAGAAAGAGAATAATCCAAGCTACTGTGATAGCAGATTGATGCTAAGTATGTAATTAGAGAAGGAAAAATGAATGAAAAAGGAAACAGATGTAAACCAACTTAATAGTTATTTTGTATCTTCTTGCCAAATATATCTTATTACAGTTCTGTTACTGCTGCTTTTAAATCTCTGCTAACCAAAATGTATCAGATTTAGAGAGCCATGACGTTTTCCTTCAGGGTTACAACACTGGCGGTTCTGCCAAGCTCAGCTCATTGCAATAACCTGGGGGGATGCTAAACAGTTAATAAGGTGACAACAACCACATTTATAAGAAAGAAAAAATGGTAGATGGTCAGTTCCTTTTGGTTAAAGTCTTAAGGTTTCAAAAATTAACACCAAGGTACTGATAAAATACATGGTAATTTCCTGAGGAAAGATTAGAGGCTTGTGCTGAAGATAAAACCCAAAGCATATGTTTCCCTGCATGGGCTTTCATGTATTAATCCTATATGGATTGATGGTGTAATTAGAACAATTCTGTGACAGTCACAATTTGATGAGCACCTTCCGATAGCTAAGCACACATTCCTTATTCTCCCAAGACCACGGGAATCTGAATAGCTCACTGCTTTCACTTTGTTCAGTATTAAAAGGGAGGTTGGTGCCCACGTCTGTCAGCAGGCAATAAAGATTGGATTCCACAAATGCCACAAGAGATGATCCCACACAACCCTCCAGAGCTGTGACCGGGCTGACAGATCTTTGTGCACTGCTTTTCAAGAGATGACCCTTCCATCTCTCAGCCTGATTCACATCAGCAGGGCTTCCAGTGACTGCATTAATGACAGAGCTGCATCCTGGACCAGCCTCCTGTCGGCTCTGGAGTGATCTCTGCAGTGAAGGCACCGTCAGTAGGTGGTCCAAGACTGGCTCATTGCTCTGTGTATCTGCTGGTCCAACTGTGCCACCTCTTTTCAGTCTGACCAAGGCCATTCTCAGCTTGCAGGACAAGAATTGCAGAGCTGGAAAGCAGAGGAGGAAGGTCTGGCAAGTTCAGTAAGATATGGGAAAACTTCCCTTGTGAAATGCAGCGTTTTCCTCTTCCTGCACATGGGTCACTCAGGGAGAACAGAGGAAAACCCCTTCTGTCTGGGTCATTCCCACTGTACTAAGAAAAGCACTTGGAACTGTACTCCAGGGAGTAGCATTACACTGGGATTAGGGAGTACTTGGGTGAAGTCAGGTTCCTTCATTTTACAGCAGATACCACTACCCGAATGCTGTTGTTCATTTCCAGGCACTTAGGTGATTCAGCCTGGGAGGTGTCTGTGTTCACAAATTGCAATTACTGTCTGTATTTCAAAAGGGAAACTGATACAATGCACTGCTTTAGTTGCAATGAAATGGGATTGTTTTCTTTCTTCCAGAAATTGGAAAAATTTTTGCTAAGTACTTCATCTGGTGTTTAACTTGAAACAGTTCAGTACTTCCACTGACATGAATAAAACTGTCCACATCCAGCTAAGTAACTTTCCTGTTTTTCTGGACTGCGCTCTTTTAGAACTGAACAGTTAGCTTGATAAATACTAGTCTAACTGTAGCCTGATCTAAAAAAAAAAGAAAAAAAAAAAGAAAAAAAGAAAAAAAAAGAGAGGGGGTTTAAAGGGTAGGTCCTGTGGCTTCTATAATTTTTTTTAAGAGAAAAGTTTCTGCCTCCCACTTTGGGCCAAAATGCAATTTTTTGAGGTATGGAATTCTGCGCTCAGGGTTCAGATTTCAACAGTGATGGCAACATTTGCAGTTTTGTTTGCAGTAATTTCTAACAGAAGGATTACTTCTCCCTCTTGGATACATGTGTTTCTTGTAACGCTTGATGCGGTGCATCCATTTGGCAATAAATCCCTCATTGGGGAGTTACAATCTGTTGAGGTTTTTTCTGTCTGAAGTTTCTCAAACAGACCAAGGCCCAAGTTAAATTTATCTGAACCAACATAAGCATGATTCGCACAGATGTTGTCACTAGACCCTCCTTTTCCTCACAGCACCTCCCAGGTGCTCCTCTTACAGAAACCTATCATAAGTCTGGTGAAATTAAGATGAAAATGCAGCTTTACATGTCAGCAAAAAGGCTCCTCTGTTAAGAGGGAGTTGAGGCAACCTCCTGCTGAAGCCTCAATGTACATGATGGACGGTGACCCACTTCTCCAGCTTGGGAGGCTTGGCCAGTCTTCACAGAAATCAGTGAAACCAGGTCAATTAACTGCAGTGAAAGAGCTGGCCAAAGGAACAAACAGGATGGAAAAGGGATAAAGTGATAAAGGAGCTAAACACAGCTTGAGCTGAAGTGTTCAGGGACCACAATTCATGTGGCCAGAGGATAAAGGTGAAGTTCAATGACAAGGTTCCCTGGATCCTCTTTTTTCCCCATCTGCGCACTCTTTAGTGTGACCCAGTTTCCCCTTGGCTGTTGGCACTGGGGAGAGCATGGCCCATTCTGATCAGGATTTTATTTCTAACCCCACTGCCCTGAAAGGAGGATCCCGATTTACACTGACAAGGTAACAGGGCCCTTGGGGTTAGATGGGGGCTCAACACCCCCTTCCTCTTCCCAGCAGCAAATACCTCAGCAGGAAAATGGTAAAACAATTGGCTGGGCTGACAGATGTTCAGTCTGACTTCAGATGATGTAGGAAAGCCTGGATCTGCAGATGTTGATAGTTTTCTGATGAAAAATCCTCCAGTGACATACAGATAGATTAAAAAAATAATTCTTTAAAAGCACAGCACAGCCTTGATTTATGTATGCACTCTCAAAAGTTGTCACCAGCTTTGATATGCATTTCCTTCCCCAGAATCCTACCAACTGTGCAGGGCAGAGATCTGGCCTGTCCTACACGTCAGGGAAATGCTGGGATCTCATTACAGCCTCTCAGGTCGGGGCAGGGGCAGTGCCTGTCAGTCGTGTTGCTTCAGCACCCTGACAGGAACTGCACCGCTGAAACCCAATGATTGAAATGTTAATTGCTTCTAGGACAGTGTCAGCAGCCTTGCCCGGCTGAATGAAAAGCCCCAGGGCATTTACCTGAAGGCAGACCAGGATTCTCCTTATGCCAGGTCAAACCAGACCAACTCCATTAATTTCAACCCAGTTTGGGCTTTTTTTCCATGGAAGAGTGAGAGCTCAAGATCTGTTCTCAGTTCATTATTACAGCCTAGCAGGGAGAAACCAACTCTGCAAGATGGGAAGTTAGCCATGAAATACACTGTTAATATAAGTAAGGGAGCAATGACAGACATCAGAATTACTCTGCTATGCTTGTGTTCTGGGAGATGCAGAATCTCAGCAAATCATTAGCAGGGGGCAATGAAGAAATCCTTAGGCAAAATATTGCCACTGCTCCCAGTAATTGCCTTTTAAACAACAGGGAGCTTTTAGGTGAAAGGTCTTATACAACCAGAATGAGCAGTTCGTGACTGAATTTTTCTGACCATAAATTAGAAGCACTGAGATCCCAAAAACTCAGGGTTTTGCTAATGCTAACAGAGCAACACAGTCCTTCAGAGGCTGCCTACCTTCATTCTGTTTTATTTTGTACAGCCAATAGGCAGATCACACCAGCTTATTGCAAAGATGTATTTTCTTACACACAGATGGTATTAGTAAACAACTCTGTATATAAATTCTGCAAATACACAATGACTTACTGATCTGATACACAATAAATTAGTTTTCTGTGCAATCCTCCCTACAGGAAGCAACGCATGTCCAGTGACTAAAACCAATATTATTACTTGCTTAAGCAGAGCAATGCATCCTGTTGTTGTGAAGGATAAGCTTTGATTGAAAAGGGCTGTTTTTGCAGCTTCAAATAATTCAAAACACTTTTTTTAAAAAAAAGAAAAAAAAAGTAAAAAACCCACTTTTATTCATTTCTGAGTAGCAACTCTTGGCACATTTCCTTACAGAAGACACTGTTGTGTCCGGCTATTACTCAACCACTAACATTAGAGACATTAAAGTTGCAGGAAACACAGTTCATCTTTTGCGTAGTTAGAAAAGGGTTGGCTTCCCAATTACCCTGGAAACTGGACTTGCTGCTGGGCAGAAAACCACAATTCACAGCGGAAAATAATAGTTGATATATGAATATCTACCTAAAGGCTAATCAGCAAAACAAACAACGCACGAGGAAGATGACCCACATGACGCTGTTTGGAGGAAATTACTCACCACTATTCTCTAGCTTCCTTTTGTTTTTAAGCATTAATCACTGTCCCTCACCAGTTTAGATAAGAATGGGTTAATACAATATGTTGAGGATAGGAAATCAAGCTGTTTTCAAGGGCCAGGCTGCATTTTAAAATTGCCTGATGTTGACTGTGTGCTTGTCGACTTCCAAGGGTCAGTGCTCCAGGCTAGGCTGTAATTCCAGATGTTACTGCACATCATGCGGTGCTAAGGGTCCCAGCAAGCATCACCACCATGAAAGACAGGAGAAACTGGGGGTAGAATTGGATCAAGTTTGTGCATGGCTCCAATATACCTTCTGTGGTTTCTGCTGTATTTGAGCACAAAAAAAAAATGTTTTCTCCCACTCTTGGCTTTACTGCATGCTATTTAGGGAGAATAACCAGCTAAACAGTGCTGAGATAAACTTTTCTGGATCTGAGGTACCTGCAGTGACTCTGTTGGCCAGATTAATTATATAAATGCTCCATCAACAGCTACGGTCCTGCTGAAGCCAGCTGTGTGATGTACAGGATATAACTCTGAAAGGGTATGTTTGCTTCCTTCTCCATCAAGAGACTACGCAGAAAACATTCCAGAAACAAGTACTGCAGGACACGCTTACCAAACAAACAAAAAACGCCATGAGTCCAGCACCCACTGATGTCAATGGAAGTTTTTGCTGTTCATTTCATCTTGGCCAGTGGTTTTCCTGTCCCCAGTCCTCAAGAAAGGCAGGACTGAATGAAGATGGTGCTTGGAGATTCCTGGATGGTATGACTTCTCCTTCAAGCTTATTTTCAAAAGCCAGTGCATCCCTTAGTTGTCAATGCATGCTCCTCTGAGGCTGGTAGCCCCTTTGCCTCTTGCATTTTAATTAGGCTCTAATCTCTATCAAATAAGTTTGATTCCAGATGTCCATTTAAGATTTAACTAACATTGTATTTACAGCTTTCTGGACAAAAAAACCCCAAGACTCACCACTGTTTCACACTAGGCTTCCCCAGGTCAACACATCAGCTCTGGAGCCTTTAGGCAGCTTTGCCCTACGTCCACAATAATGCAAAGGCACGTGGCTCACACCTAACTGGAAACTGCTGCCAAAACAGCCCATTTTGATGTGTAAAAGAAGGTCACAGTGCTGAGGAGCAGACAGTCAGCACCAGTGACATGTGCAGGAGCTGGAAAAAGCATCAGCCTCTGCGGGTGAAACAATGACAAGACAGTCTGGAGCTCGGCCGCTTTGGCCAGTCTCACCCTCCACCCTGGACACTGCTTTGGGCTATGTGGTATGGACACTGAGAAGAGATAAACTCTGGCACAAGTTTAGGGCTTGTCAACTACTGGCTTTTGTTCTCATGCTTTTTAAAATGTAAGTATTTCAGTGAAAGAAAAAGAAGAACCAAAGAAAGAAAGAATCTTCACTCCAAACGCTAAACTCTGTTTTCAGGATTTGAGAAAAATGCTACTTTCTTCCCACCCCCCCACCCCAGGAAATGACTCAGTTCTAGAGAAACATTTTAAAAAAATCAACTTGTCTGTTAGTGTAAAAATCAATTAAGAAACCCCAAAACACGATATGAGCAGCTGGCTTGGCTAAGTGTGTCTCCTAGCAGTAGTCTTCCCTTGTCTTGCCTGTTTCTCTTTTGGCCTCCTACCCCACAGCTGCATCTGCTCTGCTCCTTCTCCTTCCAACTGCTACCTCTTCAAACCAATCAGTGCTACTGAGCCATGAAAAGACCAAGCTCCTACTCTTTCACCTCATCTCCTGGTGTCAGAAGCTCCTGTGGAGCTGCCTCTCTGAGCTCGCCTCTTCCTTCCTCAGCCACAGCCCCCAGCAGTGGAACCACAGTCATTCATCTCAGTCCTGCAGGAGTTCAGGACACAGCCAGGGATGCTGCCAGCAGACCTTCTGGGAACAGGATCTTCTTCCCAGTGAGTCCTGAGGGCATGATTTGCCTGTCCCAGCAGCAGGCTGTCTTAAGCAACTACTTGCTGTTTCTACACCATGGATGCATCCTTTAAACCCCATGATTTTCATGGCCTGATAAACAATGCAAATATTTTCTATGATCACTACCCACCCAACATTTTCAGCCTTGGCCATCCATCAGCCCCACACAAGCCTGGCCAGGATGACACCAATCCCTAAGGATCACTGTGCTCCCACACTGTGCTGTGGCTGGCTGTGCAGGGATGGTTGTGTGTAACTCATGTAGCCACCACTGTTCCCCATGGGGCCCTCGGGAAGGGGCTGCCCTGGCCCAAAAGAGACCTCTGGGAATGGGCCAGGTCTGTGCCAATTTTGGCAGCTCCCACACCAGGGCAGCACAGCAGGGGCAATGGTATGGGGTAATGAGCTCGTAGCAAAGTGTGAGTGTGCATCTGGTGTAGATCACAGGGCTGATTTCATTTCTTTCCTCCTGGCTCCCTTGTTGTGCTGCACATTTGGCCCAGGCCTGGCTGTTTTCCAGCTGGTACCTATTTCATCAGGGCAGAGGCACAGATAGCACTGGCTTCCCAAGGTGTGGGACAGTTAGTAATCACTCCAGTGAGCCTTAGTCAACACATTTTCTTTCTTGGGAGCCACCAGGTCTCCCCAATGGCATCTGGAGAACATCCAGAGCTGATAGAGCAGTGAACAGGCGCTTCCCTGTTATACCTGCCTGAGCTGGGGACTGCAACCAGTAAAACACAGAGGAAGATTTCCAGTGCCTTGGCCCATGAGGCTCTCTTAAAAGCTGGAGACAGGAAACATTATCTGTTAGGGACTGATCAGTATTTGTACTGCAGTGGCTCTGGAGGCTCCCACTGACATCCTGCTCCTGTTATTCTGGGCACAGCCACCAGATTGAAAACAGTCCTGGCCGCAAAGCCTTTGCAGTTGAACTTACCTATGTGAATAAATCAGACCTGCCCTACCAACAGACCTGCAGCCAAGGGCTTGGCTCTTCCTTTATAGCCAGGACCACCAGGGACCTATGGACTCTGACCAGCCTATTCCAAGTCCAATGCACCCATCCCCAACCTGGAGGATGCTACTGAGTACCTCGAAGGACAGCAGCAAAGCTGAAGGAAATGCAGCTTTCTACAGTTCTCCTTTTCCTTCCCAAGAGTTCATCATTTGATGGATGGTTTTTCTCTTAACCCCATCACCTTTAGTAATTCCCACAGGTAACAAAGCAAGGAAACACCAAGGCTGGGAGATACACTCAACTCAAAGTCACAGTGTGCAGGTCCACAGCACAGCCAAGGGCTGTACCCAAGTCATCTCTAACTCAACCCTGTGCCCAGTCAGCTGAGCAACACCACTTCTCATGCTTTTTCTTCTTGTGTTTAAATGGCAGGAAAATTGTTTCATCAAAGTAATTTTTCTGGGGTTTTCGACTTGGAACAAGAAGCTTCCAAACTGTGTAGACCTGCCTATCTGGAACAGAGTGCTTCTTGTTCTTGAATGGTAAGGATGAAGTTAATTGCCAGGAAGTATCTTGGCGAAAGCGTATATGATGAAGAGCTGTTTGCTCTGCAGTGCTAATAACACACATGTGTCTGCTGGACTCTGTGCCATCAGGAGTCAGCAGGAACTGGAAGACCTGTGTGGTGTTGGACCAATCATTAATCAAAACCTGGCAGCCAAGCCCTGGACAGTGCAGTGAGGAGTTGGCTGGGACAGGAAGAGGGATGTGCAAGGGCATGTGCAGAGGGATGTGCAGAGGGATATCCAGGGGGATGTGCAGAAGCTCTCCCCAACCAAGCACTGTTCTGATCCATCCTTGCAGGAGCAGCAGTGTGAGCTAGATCCTGCACACACACAGACCTGGGACTGGCCTGGATCTGACATCCTTCTCTGGACTGAACGAGGACACCAGGGCAGAAACACCTGACCTTGGGATCAGTTGAGTATATGCATCTTAATTAATAAACTGTAACAAAGTGCTTATCAGTCCCTCATTACTAAAGATTATTCTCCAATGTCTGCACCACTTGCAAAACCTGGAACTGGCTGGGTTTGTTCCTCCCTTACTCTTCCCAGGAGGTATACGTGCAGTCAGCACTATTTAACCATTCCCAGGAAGAGATGAGCTTTCCTGAAAGGAAATCAGTGTTTCATCTCCACCCAGAAAAGTCAGCAGGACTGGCTAAAATCCACAGTCCTGTAAGTAAGCCCAGGGGCACAGCTAGTGAGCAAGGCTTGTACAAGCACTTTTGGTCCAGATGAAAGGTTCATGAAAAAAGACTTAAGCCTCTGAGTTTCCGTACTTGCAGTGTGAAACAGAGGACGCCCAGCCTGGTTCTGCTCCCCCTGATCTCTTTCTTTCCCCTTGGCTTCCTGCCATTGTCTTTGGCAGAGCTGGGATGGCTGTGGGAGCCCAGGGAAAGCAGGAACTTTCTTCTCTTGCCCATCAGAGCAATTATTTGTAGCCCTTATAGGTATTTTCAAGCCCATTTATGTTTTGCTCCAGTGTCCATATACACACAGACATACATATACACATTTTTACATACACACACACCTACTTTAGATACATATTCCTGCATGTGCACACACTTTTACAGTGACCTTGGTCCTTCAGAAAGTGTGTCAGACTAATTTCTGCCACACTCATATAATTCCATCAGCAAGCATTCAACTCTCAATGTTTTTCCTGCAAAATGGTGACGCAGAAGGACAGGATGAACACGCCATGGGAGTGTAGCCAGCCCAGTGCTGCTCACACACTGGCACCACAACATCCAACTGGGGGGCAATGGGTGACCAAACTGGTTTGATGGTTGTGTAACACAGATTGTCACAGCTCAGCTCCTAATTGCTGCCCCCATCCAGGAAGGACTCAGAACACCTACGTGACTTTTGCAATAGTTTGCCTTCAGGCCAGGCTCAGGGCTTTGCTTAGTGCACCTGTGTGCCCTGCAGCAGCTTTCAGCACCCTCCTTCCCCTTCTGGCAAATCCTGGAAGCAGTCCAGCCCCTAGAAGCTGTTTTATTTTGTGGCAGCAGCTCCAGTCCCCTCCCTGCCTGTACACACTGTGTTTTGATGTCACAAACACATGTCCTTTCTGGGCTTTTCTGTTGCTTGGGGGACTCTGGGTGCTGGAGCAGGCTCCTGTAACAGTAGATTTTCAGGCTGCTGAGGTTGTTTTTTCCTCCCTTTCCTGTTCCTGGGACAGGCCCAGGCACCTGGCTTTCATTAGTACTGGTGCTCTGCTCTAGGAAGCAAATTCTAGTTGGAGAAGGACTTTTTGCTTTTCACATGTTGCTTTGAAGAAACTACTGTTTAAAGAAAAATGTTTTCTCATCCAATGTCATCACTGGTAATGCTGAAAGGCTGCTTTCAGCCTGCCGGAAACTGGCCTCAGGGAGACCTCAACACCTGCTAAAATCCTGCCCTGAGCTGAGGCCTCAACAAAACCCCTCCACCACAGTTCTCGTCAGCAGAATTCAGAGCCAGTCCATCACCTCGGACAGCTTACGAGGCATCTCTTCCTCCAGCCTCAGCACCAGGGGAGTGGAGGAGCCCCATGTGAGAAAGTCAGGTCTGAGGGACCCACCTGCAGCCTGACACAGCTGTCAACAGCTGCCTGCTCAGGACAGGGCTGGAGAAGCATCTCCTTGTGAGCCTGGCAGGACTCCCCAGCCCGCTCTGTGCAGCGCTCCACTCCCATGCACAGCTCATCCCCACTCCTGGAGTGTGGGAAAGACTCAGAGCTGCCTTCCCGGGGAGCAGAACACCTCTGCTGGTGCACTGAGGCCAGGAAAGAGGTTTATCCACCTCATTGCTATCACTGTCAGCTCCAAATCTCTGTACATGGGGCGGGTACCACGCTCAACACATCCACAGAGGCATTTTCTCACCCACCGGGTGGGGTCACCCCCTGGAGACAAATCCAGCCCAGAGAGGGCTGGGGATGGGAAAGGGAAGGGCAAGGAAGACGGGGGAAATTGTGGAAGCAATGGTCCCAGCAGGAAACCCAGATAAGAAATAAGTCATGAGAACTCCCTACCCATGATTTGTTCGGTGAGAAATATCCGCTCTCAGCATTGCCAACCCAGGCGTTTTCTTTAACATCCAACACTCAAACTTTCTTCCTGCCTGTACCAGGCATTCCTGCTTCATTAGAACACCTGGAATTTCTGAATCATATGTGATTTCTTTCACTGTGACAGAAGTGCCTTTTGATTTCTATCATCCACTGCCCAACATGATAGCATGAGTAGGGACTGCAGGCTGCAACAAGATCCCCTTGAATGAAGATTAAAATAATTCTTCATCAGTGTCCTGAGCCCCAGCCTGAGCTGAGCTGTGCCTTTTTGCAGTGCTTGGGACATTACTTACTGCTGTCATTCAGACTCTAGCCTCAGAAAACCTCTGTGGACCTTGAAGATTGTCAGACAAGTTTGCTGCAGGTGACACAGCAGGTGGATGCTTCTCCTTCCTGTTGTCACTGTGCAGCCCAGCAGCAGAGGAACAGCACTGGATGTCCAGCCCTGCATGGCTCCAACCTCCCTGGGGAACCTGGCTCTGCATGTAACTGCTGGAGAGGAACAGAGAAAGTGCTCCTGATAAACACGGCAGGAACAACATGACAGATATGTGAGTGCAAAGCTGAGAGCCAGAGTTTGCTCCTGTGGCGAAACCATTTGGGCTGTAGAGCAGAGTACTGGGATCCCAGAGCAGTGGGATCAGGGAAGTGCTGTCACTTAGCAACTGCATTAACACAAGAACCAGAAACAAGCTGTCTGAAGTGAGAAATGTCTCTATTTTTTTGGTGCAGCTGTGCCCACATGCTGGAGCAAAGGGAAGTGATTTGAGTCCTGGGATGCTGGTGCCACCTACACAGCCAAGAGAAGGGCCCTTAACAGTGAACAAGGGAGTGAGCACAGCAGTGGTTTTCCTTTTAAGGGCTGAGTCCCACTACAAACTGAAACATTTTGTGAGAGGAATCAGCTCACACAAGTTCTGGGGCACTTTACTTACCCAAACCCATTGCTTTTTATCCTTAGAGTGGTAGTAAATGGCAACCCATCCTCTGCTTTTTATAACAAAACCCAGCAAAAATTCATTGTATTAGATGCTGCTACAACTGCGTTTGGGAGGTTGGGTCACATTCGTGTTAAATACATCCCTTGTTCTTCCATACCCTGCAATACACAGACAGAAAAGAGGCATTTTAATAGAAGAATAAAGACCGCTTGTTGGGTGGCTGGCCATGTCCTACACCAGGCAAAATTTTGTCTTCTCATAACACAGGCAAAATGAGAAAACAACAGTGAGCATTGAGGGTGCTCAGACTCATTAACTGATGCTTTGATAGCAGGGTTGGGTCATCATCACCTTGTAAGATGAAAAGAGGTGCCTTTCCTACCTGTCATATGGGCACCGCCCATCTGTCCCCAAAACCAGCTCTCAAATCAGGAACCAGGCTGGAAAGCAGCATCTGGTAGAGATGAAGAGATTCACTGTTTCAGGGGAGATGAACTTGGTCATGTCACCCATAGCCCCAAACATCTACATTTTCTGTAATGCTTTTGTTTTTCATTTCCTTACTTTTTGTTTGTGAAAATATCATCCTAGAGGAGGGATTTAGGATTTGTGCTTACAAATAAAATAGACTACAACTTGCCTAATGGGAGCAGTTCAGTTTTATATGGTTGTCTCTTGATATGTTTACACAGCTGGCCAGATACCATTAAAATATATTTTCTCAGGAGGCAGTGTGGTCTAGTGGAATGAGCATGGGCCTAGCAGTCAGGAACTCCCACGTTGTAATTTTGGGTCACCAGTGGTTTGGTTTGGTGCACAGAGTCATTTAACCCCTGGGTATGTCAGTGTCCCAAAACACCTCCTCATCACAGCAAGATGCTGAAGATCCATCTGTTAGTCGTGGGATGGGAGAGGATCAGAGCCCTGATGTGGCACCCAAGGTCAGAAACACCCAAAGACTCTGGAGGGATGGATTGGATGCTTCTCCATCTTCAGCTTGGGTGGGTCTGGCTTAGGCAGTCCCTGAATCAGAAATTATGCACTTGACATTGTCCTGTGCAAATTGTCCTGATCCAAACTGAGATGATCCATGAGCACCTTGCCACAGCTTGTCCCTCTGCCCAGCAATGAGCACAACCTTCTTGGAGAGACCCCCAGAGCTTTGCAGATCCTTAGTGAAGTGGAAAAGCCTACAAGCAGCAGAGCTAACTTTTAGTTCAGGAACATAAATGGCTAAAAAGCATCAATTTCCAAAAAGCTGATGAGCCTATCAAATATTACATCTGATCAGGAGCTTCTACCACAGTGGGATTTTAAGTACCATGGAATGACTCGCTCTAGTTCTAGCTCAAGTGGTTAAAAATCAAATAAAAACTAAACTCATGTAATTGATAGTTCAATGATATTGATCCAGGGCCTATGCTGTGACATCCCTGAATTTACAGCCTTCCTTCTTGGATTCCATCAATCCAGGCTACTTTTGCCACAGCATCAAGGTTACAGAGTAGCCTTCACATTTGTCCTGCAAAGTGCAAGGACACCAATCCATAATTCTAGGTGATTATGATGATGGAAATAATCCCATAGGAAAACATTTTAGGTGGTAGCTAAATTGTCATCTTTACCCATTAAAGATCTTCCTTGTTTACTTCTCCCACTGGTCACGTCTGCTAACTGCTGTGCTTGTGTCTGACTCTTCCATTTAAAAGGGTTTTATTTGCTGGGATACTGGAGATTCTCCAGCAAAGTAACACTGCAGATCAGCAACAGCTATTGCACTGCATCAAGATGGTCTTTCTTTTGTGGTGTCTCGGGGCCTGTAATTAAAAGCTGCTTGCAGAATTCAGGGACTGGCTATGCTGATAGATGCTGTGTCTGGGCTCTGTCAGCAATCTCTGGGGACTTTTGTCAACAACCTGAGTCACTTCAGAGAACTGGTCTACTCTTTCAAGAAGGATGGGTGTGAGAACAGCTCAGCAGCAGAACATCTGACAGGCAGTGTGGTACAGAGCACTTTCTCAGGGCTGCTGGATATGGGAAAGGATGAGTCAGTGGGTGAGGAGTGGTCACAGCCCAAGTCTCGTGGCCATGGATGTTCAGATCTGGGGCTGCTCTGCCTGGCTGAGGAGGCCACATGGACCTTTGAACTGGCTCAGGGTCTGTGATCACATCAGGGTCTTCCTGCTTCTTTGACACTGTTGCTGTGCTGAGGGCTGGACCCCACTGAACCCCAGGAACACTGAAGGTACAGCACCCCAGGAACCTCCTGGGTAAGCAGGGCTCTCCCCAGCTTGACACCTGATCAGCCAAGGCTCTGTCCAGCCAAGGATGGAGACAGTGGGACCCTGGGCAGCCTTTTCCCACGCTGCACAAACTCTCTGACAGAAGATGTCCAAACTGCACCTCCTGCACACTCACGCTGTGGCTGCCAAGCCCTGCTTTGACCTGCAGTTCAGCAATCAGACTTTCTCCTCCTCCAGTGCCCAGGTCTGAGTCTGGTGAGGAAACAGAGGAAGCTGGAAACTGTTTCAGTGACATTTCTGGGGACAGTTGAGGAAAGTACAGTTTTTACCTCAATTTCATAGGTGACAGGGAATCAAAAAAATTGGCAAACATAGCATTTAGTTTCTCAGAGAAACAACTGAAATAACTAGAAGCTTTTCTCTTTTTTTTTTTTTTTGAGAGAAATGTTTTCTCTTCTCGATGGCAGACTTAAACAGCAAAGAAATTTGTGTCTTCAGGGTATCTTTAACCCAATTTTAGAATCTCCTGGAAGTCAGAGCTATTAATGGACTTGTTGCTGGAAGCTGAGCTCCAGTGTTTTAAATGGCTGTGAAACATGCTCCTGGTGGGAGAACAAGCACAAAACCAGAGGAAAACAGGAATCTGTTATCTGATATTCCCACCCCTGCTAATAAACTTCTCCTTCAACGCTGGAGTCTTGGCTGGTGTTAAAAAGAGTCTTGTAAAATTGCCTTGACATCTTATCAACATTAGTACAAAAATCCACCCACCCTTCACTGACATGGTGGTGCAAGGGACAAAACTGGGATTTTACAAACCTGTCAAAGGAAATCTGTTGCTTGAACTTGACATTTCTGTGATGAAGAGCTGTGTATCTATAGTGATCCATAAATATCAAATGCTACCTTTCACTGAATTAAGATTTCTGCCTTTTAGTAGCCTTATTTATATAATTGACACTTGCTTCAGTGAGTTGCTCCAGTATTTCATTACCAGCTGATATATCCAGGTCAGCCTTGGCAGGTTAGTGCAGAACCCCACTCCCTCAGCAGGATCTGAAAATTTAGGTCAATTCGCATAACTTTGATGAACCTTTAGAACTAAAATGATTAAAGTGACAACTTCCATTGACTCCCTGCTGAGGTCTCTGACATTAAATCACAGCGGTCACAAAAAATATGTGAGGAATCTAAATAAATTCAAAACTCCTTTAGATTAAGTATCTCCATGCAGTGGGGGCATCAATATGGCTTAAAGGAATATAGTTTCTCAATAATTAAGGCTTTTCATAGGAATTTTACAAATGTCAATGCATACTTTTTTCCCCTCAACCCAAATGTGGTTTTTAAACAGAAAAGATAAGAACTTCAAGTTACCAAAGTATCAATTCTGCAAATTCTTCACAAAACTGCAACCACCTACTTTCAGGGTTTCATAGATTAAAATTCAAACATTTTTCAGTCAAAGGGCTTGGTAGTTTTCCATGCTATAACAGAATGGATGCAAATATTCAGTGTTTCAGCTTTGTGGGTACCATGACAAAGATCCCTCCTTACGTCACCAAATAAATCATCAGGCAGGAACCTTTCCTGACTACAGAAGGCAACCACGATGACACACAGGCTTGGTATTGAAAAGGCCATGACTCCTTGACACTGCACAAAATCACTGTCCAAACCCAGACTTTCTTCCACTATCACATCATTTTTTCCATTTTGGAACAGGAGCTGTGCAGGAGCTCTGGTGGGGAACAGGGAGGTCCATGAATGCAATCCCACCTAGGCTGTGCCAAGGGGACACTGCTCACTGCAGGTGAGCCCCACGCTCACTCCATTTCCCAGAGCAGAGCATGCTGGAGCAAGCTGACTCCATCTGTCCCTCCCATCCAGGGACCAGCATGAATTACCTCAGCCAGCTCTGAATCTTCAGAGTACTCTGCACTCTCTTGGTGGCTGGAGAAGGCAGCAGCAGGTAACAGGAGAAGGATGGGACACATCCATTAACAGTCCCATTTTAAACTGAAATAGAATTTAATTCAGCAGCAGTACTGTACAGTGTTGCCTCCTGATGACTTTTGCTCTGAATTATGTGAACCAGAAACAATGTAGTGTTTGTTTGAGTGTGATTTACTTGAAGGAAGGAATCCCACAGCATTTACATCCCCTCTGTGAGTCAGGCTTTGGTATCCCTGGTCTGTCACATCCAGGATGTGCTGAAATGACATGCAGGGAGAGGAAAGCTGCTTCTGAGACAATTCCTCAGGACAAACTCCTTCACTGAGTGGAAAATGTTATTATCCAGCCTTTGCCCCCTGCTCCACACGCTGCAATGAAGGCAGTGGGTTGTGCTTACAAGTGCCAGGGCAGTGTCTTCTCTTGTGTGTTCATTTAGTAAATTGGAGGCCTCAGACAATAAAGCAAACAGTAACTCAAGTCTTCAAAATCCTTGCTCCTCAGTGGCAACAGGTCTATCAGGCCAGTAATTCCAGTGCTAAATGGAAAATAACTATCCTGTGATTTTATTTTGAAGGCTGAAGCCGCTTCCCATCATGGCCACACACAGAAGTGCTCTGGGCTCCAAGGGAAAGGTCATCAGCCACAGCAGCCAGGGACGGGCAGCAACGGGGGGAAGGCTCTGAGAGCCAGCCAAACCATGTTTGGCATGACAGAGTGCACCAAAGTAGTTCAACCTTGTACTTCTTGTTTTTCAAAATATTCCAAGTTTTTAAAAAACTTCACATTCCTCACTGAAAAGAGGTACTTGCTATTTCTAACAGGCAGCAGGACACCAAAGTGTTGGGGGATCTCTAACAAGGGGTGTGTGCACTGGGGAAAACTCCCAAATTGGGAGCCAGCTGGGGCTGTCTTTTGTCCCCAGGCTCTGCACAGTTGTCATCAGTGGTGTGTGTGCAGCACTTCTGTCTGCAAAAGCCATGGTAATGTATTTCTGCACTGCTGCATTGACCAGGGTGAGCATTTTTTCAAATGGGACCCAGTGACACTTTTTTCAACTGGGTCTCAAATGGCACATTTTGTATATTAGTATTTAGTGCCAGTCTAAAATTAGAAGATAATTTTTTCCAGTGCTAATGAAAAGATGCCCTAGCAACCCTTGGATCTGATCCCACATCCATTAAAACAGCTCAAGTAATTCCATTTCATTTTATGTGGGACAGACCATGAAGTTTTGAAGAAAGATGCTGCCAAGTGTTCTCAACCAGGAATATGTTGACACTTGGTTAAAAAAGAATGGACGAACTTATCCTGTATCTGTCCCTGTTATATACAACTTGGAGAGAAACTGGGAAAATTTAATGAGTAATACTTCCTGAACCATGATGGTATTTTGATGGAAATGTGGCTAAGAAATAGCTTCCATGGAAAACTAAGAAAAATATATTTCTATCATCATAATGAAGACTCGAGCTGTTGTTATGATTCATTAGTGCCAGTTGATAGAGGCAAAGATGGCGAGTGCAAGGACACAGTGAGCCTTAGCTGCATCTTTCTCCTGTGTGCCAGCCTGGGTGGATTTCTCCAGAGTGTCCTGCTGAGATGCAGTGACCACCAGTCACCACACACGTCACTCCATTCCACATCCAGCTTCTCCAAACCAGGATTCCACACCAAAATCAGCATCTCCCAGCACTCCCACAGCCAGCTGTCACCACGGTGCCCACAAGTTCACTTGATTTAGCACGTGAGAGCACAGCTAATGATGACCCACATGAAAGGAGTGCTAGGAGGGATCTTAAAAACAGCCCGACCACACTGTACCCTGCTTGGCTCGGGTGCAGCACCCATTCAGTGTGTGCCTTTCTCTTTGGATAATGTTCTTCAAAAGCAGCTACAAGGCTACTAAAATGCACCGGAAAAGCAGCAAAGAGCTGCCAGGATGAAAGCGGCCGCGCTTCCAAATAGGGCTCCAGGGCTGGCACAAGCCCACTCATCAAAGATGCTCACCTGAGCAAATGCCAGAAGAACATCACTTCACTGAAAACCCGATTGTCACTGCAAAACGGCAGGAATGGCCCATTTTCAGTGACCAGCCTGTGTCTGTGGGATGAGCACACAGAGCAGAGCCCAGGAGAGAGCGGGGGCTGGCGGCTGCAGCTGATCAAGCCCAGCCCAGTGCCCCAGTTCCCATTCCAGCAGAGCCCACGCCTGCTCTCCACAGGCAGAGCCCTGAAAATGGAGTGTGAGCTGTGGAAACACCACCTACCCCGTGCCAGGAATGCAGGCCCTGGAGCACAGTGTCCTCAGCTCCTGCCATGGCACAGTCAGTAGCTTTCTGGATTTATGAGCAAGGTAAATCCCGCTCGCAAAGTATCGAACTGACAAAGAAATAACAATGTAAATGCAATGAAGAGCCACAGTGGAAGGCAAATCTGCCTTACATAGGCAATCTGAAAAGGTCACCAGAATGTTTGTGGCAAGGATACAAGCACTTGTAACTTTGAACAATGAGACCAAAGGTAGACAAGGAAACCACTATGATACCACCCCAGGGAGTGAATAAATACTGCCCCAGACCATGAATTAGCTCTAAACCAATTCTGTTCTAATGAAATCCTCTACAATACAGACACCAATTCACACACCTCAGCATCATCAGTAGAACAGGATGTTAATTAATGTTTTTCTGGAACACTTTTGAGCTCTCAAACTATCATTCCTCTCCCACTCCCTCTGGACAGCCTTTACAAGGCAGATAAAAGGGGAACATCCTGTCCCCAGCCACACAGCACTGGAGGAGATTTCAAAGACAAAGATCAATGCCTCATCTTCTGATTTCTGGCATGAATCTTATAATTAGGGTTATTTCTTACTTGACAATTCCCAACGGCATATTTTACTTATTTACAGAAAGACAGGAATTAACAACAGCTCATGACATTTTTATTTTTAATGAAATTTAAAAAGGTAGTTATTAGTTATACATACACACAACTGATTCTGTACTTGTTAGTCATAAATATAGAACATTCAGAAGTACAAAATACACTTTATCCACAGCACAATTTCACATCAATATGAAGAGTTTAAACAGATATGTAACCAAGTGCCTAACCATGACAGAAGCCCATTTTTGGAGTTGTTTTCTTTTTTTCCTCTCCCTTTTTTTTTAAAAAGACCATTAATCTACACAAAGTAATCAGTGCCCACAGTCATCAGTTTCATGAAATGCACTCTGGTTTAGAGTAGGAAAGACTGACCTTTTAAAGACAATTAGATGCCATCACCTTTTCTTTGCTCCATTAACAGCAACAAGCCCAAGCCCACATTCGCTTCTTCTCACAGTTAACAACATGAAAAATGGGGCTCTGGCAAAAATCACCTGAAGCCAAACTTGAGCAGTGCCAGGAAAAGTGAAAATATCTGAACTAGAAATTAGTCCACTCGATACCTTGCAAACAAAGAGCAACAGCAGTATGACACCAATAAGGCATTAATGACAAAATGGCTGTATTATTCTCCAAAAAAGAGTACACCTATGTATAAAAATATATGTCATAGCAATTGGGTAAATCCAACACTATTTAACACTGTGCCAAAAGTAATTAAGAGTTAAAAAGGCAGTTCTGCAAGAAGTATTTACAGTTTCATACTGTACTTCAAAAGAAAAGAAAAGGCAACAAAGCTACAAATGGAACTATCTGGTTAAAGCATCACTGTAGTTACTGCCAGTAGCACTTGTACAGGTAATGTAATGGAGCCTTGGACTGTTTATCTGAATAAATGAATATAAATATTTTAGTATCTAAAATTGTCTCAGTCTACATGTCTGCTCCTTGAAATAACTCACACAGACCATCACTATTTGCAGTTTCTCGCATCATTTGTTTAAAACCCAAATGTTTCAGTTTCAAGAAACAATGTGTTTGCAACAGTTCAATCAGAAATCACAGCTTTATTTTCCCGCTTAGAAAAAAACCCTTAAAAATAAATGAGAAACCCACCACCTATGAAACTCTGGAAACTGGAAGCCAAAGTGCCAACAAAGCTACACTGACAGCACGTAATTAAAACATCAGCATTCCCAATGCACCTTATAACTGCAGCTATAAGTTAAGTCGCTTTAGTAACCAAACACAAGATACAGCACAGCCAAGGCTACACAGCTCTGTCAGCCACAGACTGGGGTGGCTGTTTGGGAGGAGCAGGCACGGACACGGCGGGGCAGGGCAGCCCTGCAGCACGAGCAAAGCCTCACCTGCAGCGTGGTTTGCTGGCTCAGAAGCACAAAATTGCCGAACTTGTCGACTGCTCCCTCCTTGCTGGCTGGGGAATGGCAGCCCATCATCTCTCCCCCGGGCTGGGGGAGATGGGATGTCCAGGAATGGAACAGGAGCAGTGCAAGGGTGGGAATGCCAAGAGTAAAGCACTGGCTCAACATGGCACAACAGAAATGGCTGACAGGGAAAAACCAAACCTGGCACTATCCACAGTGCCCTGAACAGGGCAGCCATGGCCTTTCCCAACCAGAAAGGCAGGAGGAGTCCCCAGGGTGAGAAGCAGTCCATGCTCTGATCCCTCAGGTGTACTGACTTCAAAAAAACAACAAGAAAAAGAGAGATGTACTTAAAATTCTTCTAAAAGTGCACTTTGAACTGCGCAACCAAAATCTGTACATGGGAAGCCTTCTTCAGTAGTATAAAACCCACGGCACACTGAGGAAGTTAGCATTGCTGATGTCAGGAGAAAGAAAATTGCTTTAAAAACCTTATTTTTAAATTGAATTCAGGAAGCAAAATAAACTATAAATATACTTAGAGCAATTTGTTGGGTAAAACAGAGGTGAGGAACAGCACTTTTTCACTGAATTCATTATTCGCTTTAAGGAGAAATTTATAAAAAATTCAGAAGAACTGACATTTATCAAGTCAAGCATCTTCTGTGCAGAGACACAAACTGCTCACCTACTGCTCCCTCCCTCATGATCAGCCCCTTTCGAAACCCTGCACAGATACTGAGCACCTCACTCACTGGTGCAGCACCCAGACACCTCTTAGAGACACCAGTGAATTTCACTCTGAGGCAACAGAGCTTTGCGTCTCCAATTCCATGAGCAGTCATTCATTTGAGCAGCATGAGGTAAAGGGAGATGGCTCCAAGAGAATTGACTTGCATGTATTTAAAGGAAGAGTGCATAAGCACATGGCTTGCTCACCTAAGATAGTATTTTCCTGATCTCTGGGGGGAAGAGATAGGTTTTTCTGTTTGTTTTCAGTGTGATTTGGTGAGGCAAGTGCAGACTAGGAGATCTGAGGCCTCTCCGGTACTGCATACAGAGATTTACAAAACTGTCCTACAAAATGACTGCCTAGCCCCAGTTGCAGATAGGATAAGAGATTGGTCCCAGATTTAGTGAGAGAAATGGTAAGAAGGAATCTTGCTGGCTGCTGAACACTACATGCTGACCTGGGAGAAGGCTGGGACAGCAGTGTCAAGTGGGCACAGCCCCATCTGTGCCAGCCGTGTCCCTGGGCTCACCTGAACCCTGCATGGCCAGAGTGGGCTGCGGGGCAGGGCCTGCCTGCTCTCCAGGATATCATCCCAAAAATATGGACTGTGGTGATGTGCACCATGTGCCCCCTCAGAGACACTCCAGAACTGGAGAGGGGCTTTGAGAGGGCAGAGTTTAATCCTGTCAAGTCTACAAATCACTGCTCACACTGTGATCTTCTGGATGGGGGCCCTGCCCTGGGGCTGCTCTTTCAAGGTCTGTGATGGCCCTTGAATTTTCAAAAACTGAGGGAAGCTGCCCCTTCCTCCTCTGCAGAGGCTGGCTACCAACACCCAACCCCAAGGGTTATGAACAACCTGTATGCAGGAGCGTGGGGCTTTGTGAGCGATTCTTTCTCCTCCCATCCCAGAAGAAATTATCAGGATAAAATCCTTACAAACCTCTGTAACTCATCATGCACATGAAATACTGAACAAAAAGATTCCTACCACATCTCTGATGAACACACATGGCAGGTGACTCAGCCAAGAGGAAGGTGATTAACTTACCTCTGTGGAAAAGCACACGGCATTCAGAGCAGTCAAGAGTCCTCAACAAACTTGGTAAGCTGAAAATTCCATATTTAATGGAACAGGGTTAACAAGGTTTAACAGAAGCATTTGCTTGGGAATCCAAGCAAAAATTCAAGTTATCACTGTGTATGCAGTGGACAATAGTCCAATCAATATCTATTACCAACTCACTCTAAAAAAATTATACACTACAAAACCATCTCACTGCTTGCAGCAAATGAGCTTGAATGATTTCCTAGTAACAGGCCACCACCTTGCACTATTAAAATGTGAGATTTCACAGTATAAAAAAGTACTTCGCAGAAAGGAAATGCAGCTAATATAGAAAATGCAATCTCGATGTGTTTACAGTCATTTTTAAGAGGCAATATTTTTGGGAAAGCAAGAACAATAATAATTAAAGCAGCCAGTGAGAAATGTACAAGGTTATAGGCCTCAATTCAGTGCAAAACCAGACTAATAGCTTATGTAAGTAAATGTTTGTTCTGAATAGAGAACCACCTGAATTAAAAGTAAGAACAGCTATGTGAAGTGATGGAGACTCCGATGATATTCAAATCCTTCACATACATCATCAATCTTTTCAGTACACTCAAGAATGGACCCTTTGTAAAGGCAAAAGAAACCAGTACAGGAAATCACTTCATACAGCACAAGATATACATAAAGTACCAAAATGTACACACATTCAAGTTTAAGTTAGAAAAGGCAGAGCTGAATCTTATGGTGAGAGAGGCCTACATTATGTTGCTTAATCTCAACATTTAAAGTGACCTAAAACCTACAAGAATCAAAGAAAACAGAGTATTTTGTCTGCTTTCAGAAACTTAAGCTTAAAGCAAGGCATCAAAATTGAGCGGTAGGCACTGTAATGAGACATGACCTTACCTTTTCTCTGTTAGTCTTTGTTACTTTGTTATCTATTGAAAAATTACCATTCACATTCAAATATTTGAGACTCAGAGATTTTTTTTTTTAAACAAGCAAAACTGTTATCTCTGAGGTAGATGACAATAAAATAAAAAAGAATAATGGAGCGGTCAATGAACACTAACAAGTGCTGGAGCTCCTCTGTTGGCACTGATGCACCCCAAGGAGGAGAGAGCAAGCCCTACACCACTATCTGAAAGGTGAGAAATGTGTCTTCTGGTTTAGTAGCTTCTACAGAAATGCAACACAGAAAAAGCAGCGCCAAAATTACACTGAAATGGCCTTGGAGAAGAAGAACTTCCATTTCTGCTTCACAAGCTACTCAGAAAATGGTGGAAACATGCCCAGGTCAGCAAAATCTTCAATGTTGTAATTGCCAGTACCCTGTGTGGGATCCCCTGGCATGGGCAGCATGTCCTGCACAAGAAGGAAAAATCAAAGTCAAGCATCACTTGCCAACACATTATCCACACACCAACTGCTTCCTGTTCATCTTTTCAGTGTAAAACCAGAAAAGGCCAAGTTTAGATAAATGAGGTGAAAACCAGACCTGAGCAGAGGGCTGGGATAAGGTTTATGAGCTACTTAAGTTTTGCTGAAGTGTTTCTGAACAAGAGGTGGGACTTAATTAGGGCAGAAGTTTTGGATTTCTCCTCTGAAACAAAACACATTTGAGCTGCCTCCTACTCCTCCCAGACTGAAACAGCTCCCCTTAGGTGGGCAGCTACATGTGGAGAGAAGCAAACTCTGGTTTCACTGCATGGGGAGCATACAACATACCACACACTGGAGTTCACGCTATGTCAGGATGGGGTTGGGCAAGGTCTCACCTCCTCACCAGCTTTCTCTGGGTGAACACTGCTCTGTGGAACACCCAAGACTGGACACCCCCAGCTAACAAGGTGCCCAAGCAGCCCCTGTGAATGTACAGAGGCAGAGGAACTAGCAGGAACTTCTCAGGAGAAATGGGATTTTGTGGTAATTGCTCTCATGTGTCTTGAGCCAAGTGAAGTCTCTGCAGGAGGCTTCAGAAAACACTCAACCTTTCCTCTCAGCTGGAGACTGAAGCCACAGGGAAAAGATATCCCTTGCTGGGAAAACCAGAGTTTACGCTTGCTTTTCCTGTCAGTTCTTACAATAATAAGCTCTTACCACAAAGTCTTGCCAGGGTTGGCTCATTATGCTCACAATGAAAAAAAAAACAACCCAAAAAAACAAATAAGAAAGCTCATGGGATCTGCTCTGTGAAAGAAAACCCAAGAGCTGCTGCGTACTGGGAAGTTCCCCCAAAATAAAGATGATTAAAGTCCACCTGAAGTCTTCACAGCATCCCTGCCAGTGTAGTGAGAGAGACTGTGAACACAACTGGTGGTGTCTGAGCTGCCAGGGTCAGCCTTCATTTTCTGACCATAACTTGCCCTTATTTGATGTTTCCCCACATTCTCTCCCAGCCAAAGGGAAGCTGTAGCTGCTCCCTCCTGCTTGGAGCCCCATGTCTCTGCTGGCCATCGAACCATGCTGTCCTCAGTTCCACTGGAACTACCCTGGATATCTTTTCTGGGTAGTGATTAAACTTTGCTAACACAAAGAGATGCAACAGATCAATCCTGCCTGGGCTGTGGGTTAAGAGCAGTTATTAATAATAACAGGCAGTTATTCCAGATGAAATGCTGGATGATCTTTTGTTGTTTGATCTTTTGTGAAAGCAATGCTTCATCCACACAGGAGTATTTCCATGCTCACATCTCTTCTTCAGTGCTCCTGCAAGCACACGAGCCCAGTCTTGCAAGTGAATTTACTTTCCAAAAGATAAGGAGGTGCCCCACTTCTAAACCTTGCTTGAGGCTTGGACTGTCTTTCCTGCATTTATCTGCATTGTTTTCTTGTAAACTGTCTTCTTCATGCAATTTAAAAACCAGTTATACAAGGACAGATATGTTATTAGTCAAGTTATGAAGTCCTGCTCTATAGTAGGGCTTTACTATCCGTAGTCAAGACTCAGAATTACAGTTAATTACATAGTTGAAAACAATTGTTTACCATCTATCTGATATCTACTAGCTTTAATCTTAAAAAAATATAATCCACTATCTTCTATACAGTACTAGACTCCTTTCCTGCCTTAACTGCCAAAGAGAATGACATTGATATCTAACTGAACTTGAGATGTCAGAGGCCAGCACCAGGAAAAGAAAGACACTCCACTAGGGAATACTTCATCGGTTCTCAACAAAAGGTGAAAGCCCTCAGAATAGGGTGCAAAGAGAAGGGAAAACAGCATTTTACATCAGCTAAGATGCTGTAGTGTTGCAAAAACCCAAGTCATCTCAGTAGCTCAGGGCAGCTAAGAGCAGAGCAGGCCTCTGGCAGCAGACAGCAGGGAAGGGCTCCAGGCCCTGCTGCACCCTGATCATCGAGGCCACGGCTCTAACTCAGAACTGAGGGGCTGTCAGAGGGACTCTGGGGCTCACTGAAAGCTCCTCACCTGGAACACCTCGGTCTGGCTGGGCTGTGGGTGTGAGTGCTGGTCCCCACTCTGCTGGTTGTGGTGCTGGCTCTGCCACTGGGACCACACCTCCGAAGGTCTCCCCTGGAACTGCCCACTGCTCTGGCCACCTTCAGCTGCATGGGGGAAGAAAGGGCACAAGTCAGAGAGCAGCTCCTCCAAAGCATCTGCCTGTATTGGGGTGCCATCCATCAGTGCCTGGATTTGCAAAGGAGCCTTGGAGAAAGACCATGAGTGACAACAGCCCTGGGAGGAGGAAGCTGGGGGAGTTTCACTCCAGAGCAAAGCTCAGAGCCACAGCTGCACAGCCATGAACTGCCCAGAGTAAAACCAACAATGACACCGTGAGCCACGCACTGGAAAACAATTTTCAAGCATCCCCCCATCATTTTTAAATCAATAACAAGGAGTATTTTCCATTTCTCTTAAAAACCAAACTTCACCATCTGAATGCTGTTTCTCTTCAAAAGACTGAATTCTTGTGGAGCAGTGGGTGCACAGTTTGCTACTCATCTAAGAAGCATGTAAGCAGATCCAGGATTTTTTAAAGAGATGTAGAAACACTATGATCAACAGCCAACAGCCTTGATGATTAAATACAGGCATTGCTAGACTGTCTTGTCCTCCAGTGATACATCTGCAAAGTGATTTATTTAACATGCAGTCCATAGCAAATTATTATCCTGTCAATATGGTGATACCTTCCTTAAAGTCTGAGGCCATTTACATTTGACACAGTAACACAAATAGCAAGGCTTTATTTTAAGTACACGTAAATGATGATTTCAAGGAGATTAACTCCTTCTAAAAGGTCTACCACAAAAAAGCATGTTGCCACACATTAATTTGGTTACCTATTATACATACATTTTTCATGAGTACAGTAACAGATTACACTTAAGCTGGACTCATTTACCCCTGCATTGCTACAGACTGCTGAGGAATTATAATTTGTATTATTTTCCATGCATTAGTTACTGCATCTCCTTCTAAGAATTAGCATTTTAGAGAGCTTTCCACCAGGCTTATGCTTTTCCTCCAAACATTTCTTCCTCTTTTTTCTTGTTAATGTTTTCCTCTATAACTGTTCCAGCTGTTTTTGCCTGTTTCCCTCTCACAGCAGAGGATCAAGCTGTGTATGTCTGGTTCTTCCTGATCACCAGCATCCTCTGCCAGGAGTGCCAAATTTCCTGTGCCAAACTTCCACACATCTTTGATAGCCGGACTCAATCACGTCAATTCAGGCACTCATCACAGTCATGACTTCAGAAAATACAGATACACGTATTTAACCCAATCCCTTTGGCTACCAGCTAAGCCATGCAAAACAGATAAAGGGAAGGTTTTACAGGAAAGTAAACAAGCTGTAGTGATGCATTTCTACCACATCCAAAGTAGATGATTACAGTTCTTCCCTTACTGACATTCCCACAGCCAGTAATTCATCTGACTTAAAAACCCTGCAGACATTTTAAGGGCCAAAATAAAATTCATCCAAGTTACCCTTTAAAAGAAAACTGCAAGTTTGTTTTGGTTTTTCTCTCTCCTCAGAACAATACACTGAAATTAACTGAGTGAAGCAAATGATGCTTCCTTTCAGCATAACAGCTCTGGCCAGCCGGCGGCCGAAGCCGTTCGTCTCTGCAAAGGCTGGGTTATTAATAGCACCCAAACTGATGTAGGTCAGGAGATGTTTCTCATTAAGTGAAAGGGTTCCTGCCAAGTAGCTTAAGCCTGAAATACAAGGCTGTCTCATAAACAAATGCACAATGCCTGGAGGAAATGGAAATGGAGGCAGGACTAAGCTGTGTGGGAAGAGCTCCATCTCGGTGCCCTTTTTCTGCACCAGCGGGGCCCGTCTGCAACAGGTCTATGCCAGATCTGTTCCCCAGGGACTGGAGCAAACAACACACTGCCACCTGTGCTTTTTGGGATTGCACATCATTCTCAGCCAGTGACGCTCTTCATGGAATCCATTTCATTTTTTACTCTTGAATATTTCTCTCCTGGTGGAGTGCATAACATTTACCAAGGGGTTACCTACCGGGTCATGGTCTGAAAGCCACCAAATTAGCATGTAACAGGAAAAGAAAACCATTTCAAAACATGGCACCTACTCTGATTAGGTTAGTAGCAGTGGTGGTACAAAATAAACCCTTTTTCCAGCCAAACTCCAACATGCAACCTCTGTGCAAGAGGACACCACCATGGGAAAAAAAAACAAAACAACCAAACAAATTTGTGCCTTTTAAGTGTTCTCCTGAGAGCTAAAAAGAAATTGAACCAGCTGACCACAATTTGGGAGGATTTATACTAGTGATATAAGCAACTTCTGAATCTTTCAGGACACCATTTACCAGGAAAAAATAAAAAGGTTTCCTCATAGCATAAAATGACACAATATTCTGCAATATGTTGAATGTGGAAGAGATGCAGCATGGAGGGAACTCTCTACTCAGCAGGAGAAAGCAAAACCCTTACACCACCTGGGCTTTCCAACTGATCCACCAAAAGAAGAGATTGAAGGGTTTTTAAAGAAGTTAATGCCAGAGAGTTTCTTTTTTACCTGTATTTCTGTGTTACACCATTTAAAACTCACCAAAGCCTGCACTTCGGTTTGCTAAGCTGGAGTAAGCATTCCCACTTGGAGAAGAGGTGGCTGGGCTGGACAGGGGGCTGTAGGATGATGGATCAGCTGGGTAGGTGTGACTTGTGCCAATGCCAAAGGGAGACGACTGAGCCTTGCCAGACTGAGATGGAATTTGCTGAGGAGTGAAGGGTAAAAGGAGGAAAAAGTTTTATTGCTGAGGAACAGCACAGCAGAATCACTTTTTATAACATAAAGCAAAGACTAAATAAAGTCTGTGGATGCCAACAGGCATGTTTCTCGTATCTCGGCCGTGTTTCATTTCTTTCCAAGCCAGCTTACTGCTACTCAAGGAATACAACAGACTATAAACCAACATTCACAGCTCTCCTGCTGACTAGCTCACATGTGCTCTGTATCAGAGCTATTTGGAAAATTGGGATTTCCTTCACCACTATTGTAAAGATTAATCTCAAAAGTGAACAGATATGAAGAAGTCATCTTTATTTTCCAGGCGTGTTGATTCTGCAGTGCCACAGTAAAATCAGTTATCCGAATGTCTTGCAGGACAAAGGCAGGTCCCAGATGAGCAGAGTCTCCAGTGCTTGGGATTAAATGGCTAAAGAGGTTTCAAAGCTAATGAGCTGTTTTCTCTCCCTGCCTATGAAATCCAGACAGCAGTTATTTTGCTTCTTAGAAGGCTTGGAGGGGTGAATCACCAACTCCTGGCAGAACGCAAGAAACAATCTAACACTGCTTTAATTGGGCAGCTGAGTTAATTCAAAGGTACTAAAACCCAGCTTGCTGTCACTTCACCTACATAATGGCTCTGTCACAGGATCTCCAAGAATGTTACACAAATGATTAAACACTGCAGAGGCTGCTTTGAGACATGTTCGACTTGTACACTGAGACTGATGGGAGTGAAGGGTTCCATCCAAAGTCATGTGCTAATCTATGGTGCACAGACAGAATCTGATTATAAACCATTTCCCACATTATGAGTAAGTCCAGCAGTCCCAAGAAAAACTCACTGTCTAACCAACCCCACAAACAGAAATTGCAGGTGATTACATTTCTGGATGCCTGCAATGATGTGCACTGTTACTGGCAATCAAGGCAGGCAAATGGAGCTGTTCTTCCCTGGAAGAGAGGGGCAGGGAGCAGAAAGAAGCCCCCACAATCCAAGGGGAGAAGGTCAGTGACCTGCGACACCACTCAGGTCCACAGGGTTGGACAGGATCCACCCAAGGCACTGAGGGAGTTGGCAGAAGTGCTCACTCAGCCACTTCTCATCACTTCTCAGCAGGAAAAATTTTTTTACCAAAAGGGTTGTCAAGAGCCTGCCCAAGGAAGAGACTGAGTCACCCTCCCTGGAGGTGTTTAAAAGATGTGGAGATGTGGCACCCGGGGACCTGGATTAGTGGTGGAATTGGCAGCAGAAGGTTAATGGTTGGAGATGATGATCATAAAGGTCTTTTCCAAACTTAATGATTCTATGATTTTTTGGCAAATGCAGGGGATCTGGGGGAGGAAAATAGATCCCAACAGGCATATAACATGTGGAAGATGATATTGAGTCTTCAATTTAGTTCCAAACTAAGAAATTGTACATTTCTTAAGGTTTCCACAATGGCAGTGGGAGCTTGGCATGTCACTTCCGCAAGGCTTAGCTTCATTTTTCTTTATTTAAGAGGGAAGAATGAATTCCAATTTCCTTACTATCACATACAAACTCAGTTGAATTGGACAGAACTGGTGCAGTAAGAGGGATGAGTAATTTTTTTTAGTTATTTTCAGCACCTTCCATATAATTTGAAGAAATGACTTAATGCTGTGACTGGAGTTCATTAACCAGGTGTGACAGATAACCATGACACACTGAGGGCTATCAGTGGGAATAATCACTGATTAATAAGGAAAAAATTCACTTATGGAAAATTTATTTAGTGACCATCCCAACATGCCATTCCAGCCTGCCAAACAATGGGAACTCAGGAGTGATTAAGAGCAGCATTATTAAGATTGAACTTGATTATTTTATATTATTTATATTTTAATAAAAGTTTCAAACCATTTAATTTTTTTTTTTCACAGAACAAGAGGTGATTTCTGGGCTACCACTGACAAGCACAGTCAATCGGATGGAGGTAAGTGCTAATGGCATCGCTAATGGAGGGGCAACAGGCTGAGCAGCCTCTGCTCTGAATCCATGCCTGGATTTGTGCCCCCTCTGCCCACCCTGATAATGTGGGTAACACTGCTGGGTGCAAGCTCCTGGTCCAAGAAAGTTCACAGGCTTAATACTAAAGCAGAAAGTCTCTCCAGTTTCCTTCATCCAGTGCACACACAAAACAAATGCAGGACAAGACCGTCCAGTGGGGTTTGAGTCAGTGCCACCTCAGTGAACACCATCCCAAACCAGGAGCAGTTTACACACGGGACAGCTGCTCCCACAACCTCAACTCCACCCCAACCACAAAGTAATTACATTGACATTACAAATGGCTTTACTAACACTTCTGTAAAAAGCACAGAGAGTGCAAGTCCTTAATGAGCATGAAAACAAAGCACTTGAAATCACTACCTGTCCTGGAAAGGGAGGGCGGTTTCCTGTCCAGGCCACCTGGCTCTGGTTGAGCTGCCGGGATATCTGTGTCAGGTTCTGGCCCGTCGAGGAGGAAGACTGGATGTCATTGACACCAGGCACGTGCACCACAGATGAACTAAGGGTTCAGAACACAGACAGAGCCTCATTTGTGGGGTGTATTCTCAATGCACAAATTGTATCCCAGATACGGAAATACTGACAGTACATTAAAACTAATTATTCAATATATCTTGTTAAAAAAACAACTGAAAATCATCACAAAACTATGAAACATATTGGCATTCTAAAATGTCAGTCCTAGTAGACACAGCAGGCAAAATTATTTTGAATTAGACTTCAGTAATCTCTTGGAAAGGACTTCTAAGAATAAAACCAGTCTTACACATGGTGCATACACACTTAGCCCCACACCAGTTTAACATTTATTATGTTAAAAATCCTGCCTGCAGAGAGTATTCAAGCAGGTACTTAATCATAAACTTGTACCTGAAGTAAATAGTATTTAAAAATGTCATTCTAAAGGAAGATGAGCACAAAAGATGATACTTATAAGCACTTCCTTATTTATTTCCTGCCTGGGAAATGAAGAATTATATGCTACATATTAAAAATAAGGGCTTTTAATTCCTTTTTCACCAGCTGGTGCTAAAGAAAAGCAGGCAGTTATATACCCAGGAAAAAGAAAAATAATAACTCCTCTAGTAACTCTGGTACACTCTAAAAATTAAAAATTAATATTTTTAAGGAACTTCTTTATATGTTAGCTGTTTCCTAATTACTGAATTTCACTAAGAGAAATACTGAGAAATTGCTAATTATAAGAAAAATTTTATGAGGGAACTGCTCCACATCACTATTTTAATGTCATGGAAGTCTTGAGCAACGAAATCTACACAAACACACATTGTGACTGTACTTTTATATATAAAAACATATTTTTTACATGTCATATATAAATGAATACAAATGAAGACAGCACACAAAACCACTTTTGTGCATCCACTGAAACAGCTCGTTCTTTTCTCCAATCCCTTCCCTATTGTTTATTTTCACAATCTTACAGAGAAAGAAGAGTGCAGATTGGGAAAAGAAGTAAACAAGGCTGAGCAGAGAGAAAGCAGGAATCTGAATCCTCAGAGAAGGCTGACACACTGTCCCAGAGTGTCGGCAAAACGTGGCAGGCATTTGAATATGGGAGCTATTATTCTGGCTTTCTTAAACTGCCTAAAAGCACAGTGTATGTTTAGAAATTCTTTGTAGAGTTTTTCTAATTTTTTTTGAATTTATTTTATTTTTATTTTATACTATAAAAGAGTCTCCAAAGAGGGAAATATAGATCAGAAAGTCCATCTAAATCTGGCTGGAGCACACAGCAGCTGCAAACACCTTCTCAGCTGGACTGGCAAGTCCCAGCATCTAAGGAGCTTGGACTGCAACTGGAACAGGAACTTTGAAACAAGGATTCTGCAGAATAGTGCCTAGAGGCTGCCCAGGCTCAGTGACTGAATGGGCCAGGCTGGAGATTATTCAAAGAGGACAGTCCACTGAGAGTGGAAGTGCTGGCAGAAATGCAAACCATTACTTGAGGTAACAGAATAGCAGTAGGAAAAAAGCCATAGTTAAACATCAGGAATTAGCAAAGGAAATGAACAGAACACACACCAAACCCTAGGATGGCAACCACCCAGCCACCCAGTAATACACAATATCCAATTAAAAGGCATTTGAATTTACTGTCACATCTCCCCAAACTATACTTGGTTTTAATTTGACAAAACACATTCACATGGATCTTATTTCTCCCCACTGAAATTATTAGCAATTATGACTTTAAGAGCACATTGGTTTAAATAAAATCAGTGTTTGCCAATGTTTTCCATTTCCTGGAACCGACAGGTTCTGGGTGGCTGTTCCTTCACTTTCACAGACTTGGCTGGTCTGAACAGAACAAAACTCCAGCAAGACAGAAACTGATACATTCATGATCTGCACTGAATACCTGAAAGTCTTTCCCGAGTGTCCTGGCTGAA
>JAHLSL010013314.1:425626-471269 GCA_025920805.1 Petroica traversi | reverse complement strand
GATCTGCACTGAATACCTGAAAGTCTTTCCCGAGTGTCCTGGCTGAAATGGGCTTCCCTGTGAGTAAAGCTGCTGGTTTCCTGCTGTGGATGCAGAGGCCATCATTTTTTTATCTGCTACAAGACAAAAACAGATGACAGCAAAAGAATTAATTTAGGGGATGACATAATGAAGGAAAAATTATTTAAAGACAATTGCAATGTACATATGCAGCAGGAAGTTTTCTTCCCTTCAAGCATCATAAAGCAGCCCTGTGGAACACATTAGGAATGACACAAAATGACAATAGTGTGAAACCAAAGGCACAGCTGGTTTGTGTCTCCTCTATACCCTCCTCACAGGCTGTGCCTCCTGAATGCCATTGTTTGCATGGAATATTGTGCTGGTTGTGCCCTCTGGCCACACAGCCCAGACCTGCTGGGAGCTGCTCCTGCCTGGACAGAGTACAGCTCTGGCTGGTGAGGACTGAGGGGTGCATGACCCTCAGGCAAACACCGGAAAGGGGAACAAAGCTTTTTTGGGAGAAAGGTGTGAGGCTCTGCCCAGGGCAATGGAGGGATGGCACATGAAACAAGCCTGGTCTGAAGAGGTGTGATGCATGTGCACCTCTGCTCAGGTGAGGGTACTTTTCTGACACCAGGAAAAGCCCTCCAGCCCCACTGCTGTTACCACAGACTGTCTGCCCTGCAGTGGCAGCTGACACCCCACTGGGTTAAAGAACCTAAGGAAGGGTGTCCAAAAGCTCCTCTTCTAACCAGATGCCAATCTCCTTCCCTTGGGACAACCCAAGGAGCACCCACCGCCCTGGAAGCTTGGTGGCATTGCCTGCTCCACCTGCAGCCCCACCTGCATCTCAGTTCCACAGGTGACTGGGGGCACTTGCTCCGGAGTGTCACAGGACTTGCACACCTGAGCTGTGGCAAGGCAAAACACAGGTCTCTTGTGGAATTTGCTGTCCTTGTGTGGCTTGGGGAGCCATGAAATAGGATGGAAGCACCCCAGAGGGGTGAAAGACAACTGAGTGTAGTGGATAACACACACAAAGAGATGCAATTAACTTTACAGTCTACCCTTAATGTGGCAACTGGAGAACAATCGCTAATTGAATAGAACAAGATTGGGTTGGAAAACACCATTTGGTCCCTTAATTTAATTTTCTAGCACTGGATTATTCTAAATCCCAGGGAAATCTCACTACTACTTCTCTCAAAATAATTTACAGGTCTGCTACACCACCCTTTATTCACTTTCTCCATCTCCCCTCCTGCAACTCACTGATGGTTTTGCAACCATTTTATTGCTATGTACCTGAAAGGCCTAGAAGTCAAGTCCGCCTCCTCATTTTCCCCTTTGCTCTTTTCAGATTCCCACTCATTTCACAAGATATTCAACTCACAAGTAACAGAAATATTTTTTAGGTGTTTAAAATTTTTTTAGCTTTCCCTAACTTTTAGAGACCTCCTGAGCGTGACTCACCAAAGGCCTCCAACACACACCAGCTCTTCTCTGTTACCTAAGTTGTTCTTACATTATGTTCCTAACAAGAATCTAAGATTGCCTCCCAAAAGAAAAAAAAAGTCACCTCAAATTCCCTCTCAGGAGCCTCAGAGAGGGAGTATGGAGCCACTGATGCAAGCTGGCATTGCTTGTCCTTTGTAATGCAGAAATTTTGAGAAATTCCTCCCTGGCTACCCACTGTCCAACACAGAAACAAAGGCTGGGCTGCAAAACTATGCTCTCATAATTAAAAAAAAACCAAAAACAAACGGGGAGAAATGGGG
This sequence comes from Petroica traversi, assembly GCA_025920805.1. Taxonomy (NCBI): domain Eukaryota; kingdom Metazoa; phylum Chordata; class Aves; order Passeriformes; family Petroicidae; genus Petroica; species Petroica traversi. The sequence goes on along the minus strand of JAHLSL010013314.1, from coordinate 469,488 downwards.
ACCAGGTCTAGAGAAGATTGTGTACACAGTAGAAAGAATTGAGAATGGGTTGGGATTATCTCCAAGAAGAAGCACAGATGAATTTGTCTTTTTCTGCAGTAATGTCACTCCTGCATGAGATATCTCATTTCCTAGGGCCATCCTTTGCAGGGACACCAAACTCTCAGGGCTGGAGGAGACTGAGCCAAAATTCTGCGGGTGCTGTAGATATTTGAGAACAAACTCACCAGAGAAACTGAGGGTGCCCTAAATGAACTGGAATTCCTCAAGTGCAGCAGAGTTGCCATGGCAGCTACCAGGGTCTGTGCCACAGGATGAGGCCAAGACAAAGGGAACAGCTTAACTAATAGCAAGCAGCTAGTTCTCCTTCCTGAGTTACCCTGAATGCTCTTTAGCCTCTGAAACTGGCTCTCTCCCAGCTGTATTTCTACTCAGGATTTTACACACAATTCTGAGATCTCACCTTTGGTACAGCACTGGGGATTTTTTAAGGTGAATTTTACCTGTTTCTCTCTAAACTCTACCACTGTACTGGTCAGTGATGTCTCTTCTCCCAGCAGGACCAGTAATTCCAATGTTTCTGCCTCTTGACTGAATCTCCCTCTCAGAGCTGCATCATCCTATGCTTGAAAGAACTTCCATGAATTGGTAAAGCCAGGCTTCCTCTCCCAATTTCTGGGGTTTTAATTAAGTGTGGCCACTCCATGCAATTATAGCAGCAATGTCCCTGTGTCAGCCCATGTTCTTAGAGAATGAGACTGGGTATCAGCATAATGCAAATGTCTGGCAGGCAGCACACAGGCTTGTCAATATTGGTTTTGGACAGGGTATCTCATCCCTAACTGTGAACCATCCTTTATCAATCACAGGAGACCTTGATCACAGCTCCCATGAGAAATTCAGAGAGGAAGAACGTCCCAAAGAAAAGCACAGCCTGTAAATTGATAAGAATGAAGAGAGAAATGGCATTTTCAAGAACACAACCTCCCAGCTACCTCACAGCTTGCGACACCCTTAACCCTCACCCCTCCCCACAAACAGCTGAGAGCTGCCTGAAAAAGAGCCAGTAAGGCAGCCAAAAAGCAAGATGTTCTTGCTTGGAAAAACATATTCTGGTGTTTAGGGTTGGAGTCTTGCTACCTTCTAATGGACTCTTTTTATGGCCTCAGCTGTTGACTCCACTGTTCAAGTAAACAGACAAGGATGAACAGGAATAGCAGGGAAGGCCTAGCAACAGGAGGACAGAATATCAGGTATATATTGCGGTTACAATGTCCCCTCCATCTGAAAATGCCAATCCAGACATAAGAAACCAACAGAGTGAGGTCACCTTCCAACACCCCTGGAGTCAAACCCTGTGGGTTTGTTTCCTCCCTGCACTGCACGACACTTGCACATTGATTTATTTAAAACAAATGTAAAAATTCCTCTTTTACAGTGAGGACAGTTAAGAACAATAAACAATCAATGAGCTCTTCCACAAGCCATGCCATTAACAAGCCTAGTTTCCTACAGATTTATTTCAGATGATCCCTCCAGCTGCCAGTCTTCGTGATTTCAGTCTGCTGGGGCAAGAGGCAGAACAGCCTGGGGCTACTTTGAGACAGCTCCACCTGCCTGACTGACAAGTTGGCTGTTACCTCTCAGAACAGAGCTGGGAAATCCTTTGGTTTTCTGGTTCTGACAATCCTATCACTCTTGGAATAACTTGCTTTGAAACAGGTTTCAAATCATGGGAAAAAAAGCAAGTATTCCTCACAACCAGGTAACATGACTGGAGATGTCTCAACTGACCGGAGAACAAGTATATCATTACACTTCAAGGCAGCATATGCTTCTGAAACCAGTAATACACAAGGTGGTGATTTGATAAAAAAACTATCTTAAGACTATATACTAACTTTTGTGTTCCTTTTTAGAGAAATACATTTACATATGCTGTTTAAGAAAGAAAATATACACTTAGAAATAGAAAGTTCTGCTCAGTATATTTAATAGCAGCACTGCCTAAAGTGTCTCTGTGAAATGAAAAGAGGATCAAAACCAGGTGGCTCTGATGACACAAAAAGCCATCCTTCCCTCCTTGAATTTACTCCTATCATCTTTAGGGGAAACACCAGCTAATGACAAGTACTAAGAAATGTCTCAAAGACTGATGCTGCTTAGAAGATTCTCTACCACATTACAGTTTCTCTTCATTCTCTTGAAGCTGTGCTCTAACTCATGTAACCAAACTAAACACAGTATTAAAAATTAAACATCAGGTACATTCACTTACAAGTAGTTATTCCAGCAAACATCTCAGCAAATCTAGGATCTCTCTCTTGGGAGAAGATAGCATCAGGCTTTTCCACAGACTTTCCACCCTCGTGAACATTAGCTGGTATACTTGGAACAGGCACCTGTTAAGATACACAGAGGAAGGTAATTCCCTCTACTGTATTTGACAATATTGTATTTGACAAAAAGGAATTCAGGGACAGTCACAGTGTACTTTTAGTTTTGCTGAAATCTGCTATTGGTTTACATCTTAAATTATCAGAGGCACAAAAAGAAAAATCTAAGAAATTTCACCTGAGATAAGTCATAGGATGACAGCCCATCTCTTTGATGTACTTCCAGCTCTGCTTGCTGTTGCTGAAGTTGTCTGCAAGAGAGACAAAATCACTTTCTTACAAAAACCAATTAAGATACAAAAAAATGGAAGCTGAACTGACAAAATACTTGGATTTGATACTTGTAAATGAACCTTGACTGTGCTCCCAATTGTGTATGTTCCTGACTTCTTTCTGAAGGAAAAATCACCCAAAACCTGGGACTTACACACCATGTGTGTCTTTCCCCAGAGAGATGAACAGGCAGGAATAGGTGAGATTTTGCAAAACAGCATGGTCGTGGATTTGAAACTCTGAAAAATTACAGTGTATTTTTAGTCAAAGGCTTAAATTGTAGATTTTAATCCAAAGGGACTGAAAGACAAACTTGCTGACAAAGTCAAATGACAAATTAGACGCAAACTGGTGGAAACGTGAGGGATCACTCAAATGAGCCAGTGAAGTAAGTAACAGGTTTTGGCTTCCCTTGAAGCTTCTCCAGAAGACACTTTGGTCAGTTACTCTGCTCCACAGCAAAAATCTGTGACCTGCAACAAACAGGTCAGAGTAAGTGGCCAAAAGCCTTCTGCAAAGCCTTACAGTGCGAGAACACATAATACAGGGAATTACTTTTGTCCTAGCAGTAACATGGAAAAAAGGCAGTTCTCCAGGCCATTAGAGAGGCATGGATTTTCCCTATTATTCCAGCTAACAAAAAATTCCTAAAAATTACCTCTGGAATGCAAAGACATTCTTTGCTCACAAGCATAAAATGCATACTTTTCCAACAGAACTGTGGGAGGCAATTTAATCGTGGGGAATCTATGGGGAAGTTTCTAAATACCACCCCGTGGACAATAAACACCCATTAAATCCCGTTGTTAAGGTGAAAGCTAATTACACTGTTTCATTTGTTTTTATTACCACCGACTTGGTGCGTGTGTCAATAAACAGCACATTAGGTTCTCCTCTGTTCCTTATAAAGAATGTTTTCTTGATTCAGCCATATACATACAAATGAGCCAAACCAAACAGCACGCTCACTCATTATTTGTTTTGTAGGCACTTCTCTAACTCAGTGCTCCCTCACCCTTCTCTATCTTTCATCTCTAATACTCATTAGGCTGCAGTACAATATGAACACCACATTATGTTAACAGCACGGAACTTGGGGAACAACCTCCCAAAATCCATTTCCTATAAAAACCAAATAGTTGTGTGTATCTTTGCTGAACACTGAGCAAGCTATGCTGCACTTAATTAACATTGAAATGCAAAGCCAGGGTAGCATCTTCTGTTGTTGTTGGCTGCTAATGTATAAATAGTTTAAATGGTGCTTGAAACCTGAAAGAAACTGTGCAGCAATTTATGGAGCACCCGACCAGGGAAGCTCAGTGCTGCTGTTGTGGCTGCTTCAGACCCTGCCACCTCACTAGCCCTCCTGACAGCCAGCACAGGCAGGCCCCTTCAGTCACCCAACTACTGCACAGCAAAAATGAAACAGAAAAAGGGATTATCATCAGTTTGGGCAAAACTCAAAAGTGCCTTCTGACTTTGAACCTCAAAACTGTCCTTGGTTTCACTTTCAGTTTCAGGGGTTCAATGAGTAAATGAAAATTTTCTGGGCTTTACAGGATATCAAACACATCAAGTGAGGCACTGTCTGGGCCAACAGAGGATTCTGTCTGTACTGACCCATAGGTTCCGTATGAAACTGGGAAAGTCCTTGGCTTGGACAAGGAATGGTTCAGTGAAACTGAATGCTCTAAGAGTTCAAATTCACTTTAGTAAATATACATGAAGGAAAAAGGAAGAACTGTAGAAGTTCTTTAGACATTCGAGAGAATGCTAAGCTCTCTCTATGAAAACTGGAGTCACTGGTTCCCTTTCCAGGCATCACAGTAAACAGAAAATTATTTGAAATTTAAAATTAACAGGCTCATTGGTGGGACAGAAACAACAGCACTGCATCCCTACCAAGCTATTTTTATGTAATACAGGCACACATGCTTCCTGTGTCTGGTTTGGACAAAGCAGAGTAGTAAAAGCCTTGGAGCTGTGGTTGCAAAATCCTCTTTCAGAAATTCTCAGTATCTGCCTTTTTTAGCCTAGAGCTTCAACTCACCCCTGCGAAAGGGCTGGTCTAACACCAGTATCAGACAGACCACAGATGGCACGAGAGCAGGGAAAGCCTTTACCACCACTACCACCAACCAGAATTTTATCAGGACAGTTGATCTCTTTAGTATTTTGGCCGATGAGAATCCAGACCAGCAAGCACCTCTCCCACAGGCTGATTCATCCAGCAGTGACCTGTGCCAGCTCACTCCAACACAGTCTCGAGTCTCAAGACAACCACAGGATTCATAAATTCACACAGTGCAACACAGGATTTGTGGCTTTCAAAAATGAAACATCAGAAATTCCACAAAGGTCAGAAAAGTGTGTCTCTTCTTTATTTTGATGACTATACATATAAAAATTATATACATATATATATATATATATATATATATATATAAGACCTTTATATAACTTGCCACCACAACATTATTTTATTCAAACACTGCTATATCTGTATATTAAATAAACGCTGATAAAAATTATTTTTTCTCTTTGGAAAAAATACATCTACACAGGAAGATGTGGTCAAACAGGGGACTCTTCTTTTCAGCCCAACACAGCACAAATGTGAAATGTTAAATGCTTCATTTCTCCAGGAAGTTTCTCTTGGATGACTACACCCAACTGAAACTGAGAGAAGTTTTCTTTTCTTTTTTTTGCAAAGAACTAAGTGAACATTTGAACCTAACATTTCCTTAGCCTTCTGTACTAAAAGCAAGTTTGGACATTTGACTGTTTGAAGCTCAAAAGGAGTATCTTTATTAAAAAAAAAAAAAAGAAAAAAGAAAAAAACCAAAACCAAACAAACACAAAAAGAACAACCAAACCAAGCCAACAAATAACAGTAAAAATCAATTAATCCCTCCACAACTGGAATCATCACTGCCCTCTACAGTATTTTGGGAAAAAGCTGTTCACTGACTAACTTGAGCTATTCTGTTATCAGAAACACACAGATGTATGTACTGTGGCTTTAAACTATCCTCAGTTAAAAACTGATTTAAACCCAGATTTTTCAGCTACATCGTCTTTACAATTTCATGCTGAATTTTTAACTGCCTCAAGCCTGAATTTTATGGGGCTGCCTAGGTTACCACAGTGAGAGGCAGATCAAATCTGTCTCTGTGCCTTCAGCTGGGCAGAGCAAGGCAGCCATGCCTGGTCTCCATGGGAAGCACCTTGCAGGACCCAGAGCACCTTCCAGGAATAAATAAGGATGGCCAAAACACACCAGGGCTGCTGCCAAACCATCAGTCCCAGCAGCAGCTTAATGAGGAGTTGGAAATCACCAGCTACACCATGACGTACAACTCTTCAGGGCAGCTAGGAAATCATAAGTCAAAACATGACCCCAAATGTGGGGAGGGGGGAAGGAAAGAAAAAGCCAGAAACAGGCAGGAACTTCAGTACTTTACAGTAAGTACTCTTTGGAAATCTGAGAACTGGGAGAGAATAAGGGGAAAAACAAAACCAGTCCGAATAATGCATTCTTTCTACTATTCAAAAGCAGGAGTATAATGGGCTGTATCTTGCCCATTTCAGAACATTTTCAACATGACAGGAAAGAGGGAACATCCTCTGTCAAAGTAGCAGCAGGCAACTTCCATATTAGGTCAGCATTTCTGGGTTGTTATTCAAACCTAGCAAGAGGGATGGAAGCTGAGCCAGGAGCTGGCACAGGCCTATTCATCACAGAGGGGGCTGTGGTGCCAAGCTGAACTGTACAGAGCAGGCTCAGAAAAAAGCATTCCCAGAGTCAACACAACGTAAGCCTCCAGCCCCACTTTTTCATCCATGGCCTCTTGGGAACAAATCACAATTAAGCCAGCCTGGGACAAACCTCAGAAGATGTTTTCTTATTTTGCAGGCCTGTTTTTGCATATACAAATAATCTGGAAAAGTATTATGGGACAGTAGAAATGTGGAAATAGCTATTTTGATGCACAGTGCAGACAAGCTGTCTGATTTCAAGACATATTTGCCTGTTTTCAATGTGCTTAATTATTCAGTTTAAGCCAAACTTTTTGGGTATGCAGAAAAAAAATTGAGGAAAACAATTGGGATGCTGGGTTTCATGTAAGTGAATGCACAACCCTTCCAGTCCAGGTATGTGCCATGTCCAAAGAAGCAAGACAAGGAATGCCCAGAGGCACTTCCAGACTCCAATGTCAAAGGCCCAGGGCATTTGGTTTAGGTCTGCAGAGCTCTCAGCAGGCACCTCCAGCAGCAGAATGCCCATTCAGCATTTCTGTTACATGGTCTAATAGACTGAGATCTCAACCCCAGTCATTTCCACTCAGCCGAAGGATTGGCAAAAAAATCTCTGGTCAGACCACAGACAGGTTTAGTTTTAGGAATAGATCAAGTTTATATTGGAAAGAAGAAACATTTGTTAAAAAACGTCACACTACAAAGCAATCGAGGCCAGATTAGGTTCTGCCTAATCTGAGAACTCTGCAGGCCCCAGAAGCATCTCTGCTCAGCCCACAGAGATGAACCTCCACAATACTCTGAGTGTGACCTTCTCCTAACAGGCCAAATGAAGGATTTTTGAAAATATTAATTCCAAGACAAGATGATTTAATTTCCCTCTTACGATAAGGAGTTGGATTACCCCAATACTTGGAGATATTCTATTGGATCTAAACTATCAAGAACCCTTCCCACTCAAACCTACTAGGAAATAATTCTGCCAGCTTCATTAGGTCATGAGAGTAGATACAGCTCAAGCAGAAGAGCCCAGAACTACACAACGGTATGGTCACACTGAACTCGGACATGGAATTTTCTTTTGGCTCAGGAGTCAGGCTAACCTTCCTCCAGTATCAGGACAGCTGTTGTACTGCTGGAGCTCTGTGTTAGTTCAAGGCAGCCTGGACTGAGATCAATGGCCTTGACTAATGACATAACAGATAAGTGACGTTTCCCCCCCAGTGCAGCCAGGCCCTGGAAGCATCACAGGATAATGACACAGAGAAACAGCTACACTGGGAGATCTGCTGATGCAGGAAAAACCCTGTTACAGCCTGCTCTGTTACAGAGAAACAAAGGCATGTGTTAAAAATTTGGGATGTGCTTTACAGTGGTAAAAACCAGGGAGGAGAGCAGCCAGAAAGGCACATACTTTACATTAGTGTTGGTGCAGATGATGTACTCGATCTCATCAGAATAAGGATTCTGAAAGGTGAAGCTGCTGGTTCTGATCAGCATCCATTCCCGGTTTTTGGTGCGAAAACGATACATCACAGACAGGACCTGACCTTTCAGTTTCACCACCTGCAAAGCCATTTGGAAAGGTTAATAACAGCAGACTGTTACCTGCTGTGCAAATGAACAGTCAACAGCATTAACCAGTACATTTTAAACTTGAATTACAGCAACCTAAAGACACAGCAGAGGAATTTTTAATTCAGAGAGAATACACAAAATCCTATCCATGTTTACAGCTATCTCCTTCAGAATGAAAGCTTCATGCTTTGTCATACAAAACACCATTTTGCAGCCTGCTTATAAAAAAAATACAGATTCAGGACAATGATCAGGTTGTGCTGTTATCCCTATACAGTAACTCTAAGAGTGTTTAAATGTGAAAAACTTATTGGGAGATTGACTGAAACCAAACTGAGGATCTTCAAAATGTTTATATGTAAACCATAAACCAATCACTGTAGACAAACAAAAGCCTACAAGAAAAGCCATTTTTGAGGTTAAATGTCTGCTTTTCTGCTTGGATACCCAGCTATACAATTAATATATGTGATAAATCAGCACCAACATTTAGGACAATGCTTAAACACAATGGTGTTTAATTTCTGGGGTTTTTTTAGAGACTACCAGGGGTTGGGTCCTCCCCTCACCCCAAACGTATTAAAAGATTCTAGGATGGCAAATTCCTAGCAAGAAATATTTGCTTCTGGCTTTCAGAAGAAAAATTAGTGAGCCAGTGTTTGAATGGAGAGCACACTATAAGCCACTGACCATTTTAATAGTATAAATTCCTTGCTTGCACTGCCTATTTGTAACTAAGAATTCAGATGTCTGGGTTTGGTAGCTGAAGTTTTGTTCAAGTCAACAGTTGGGCACCAAGTGAGGATTAAGAAGCAGCCAACTAAAGTAAATTCAAAGCAATCTCCACACTGGCTCTGCAACTGCATTTCACATGGTATCCAACAGTGTGGGGTTAAGCCAGAAGAAAACTTTCATGGTTTTAAGTTATTCAGCTGGCACTTACCTGGTCTATCTCTGTTTATATTTTACAGCTTTTCCACCAAGCTATCTAAGGACTCTCTCAAGGAAGGAAAGAAAAGGTCTACTGCAAATAAATGCCACATCTTGTGGATTCTTAATCATTAACATCTGGAATTTACTTTTTACTAGCTATCTGCAGCCTGCACTCCAATAGTGGAATAGGAGTTCCACTATTTACCCTTTGTCTTTATGGACAAGCAATTGGATTAAAAAAAAAGTTCCCTCCTGGTTTTTTTCAGAGGCTTGTGCTTCACATTAATCAACTGGATACAGGATTAGATGGAAAGGATGCAAATATAAGACAATGAAAGTAGAAGACACGAAAAACTTTAGCAAAGCCCAGGGAAGTTAAAAATCATACTGAAGTAAATTACTTTTGGTTGGTTTTGATGGGGTTTTTTAATGTTTTTACAGCGTTTTTCTGAGTTCACTGGGCGACATTCTTTTATCAGCAATTTTCTACTACCACACCCAGGGCAGAAACCACAGAGCTGGTGTGGAAGTGTGCAATCTGAATAGTATCCTACTGGGTTTCCAACAGCTGTATTTTGGACTCTTTGATATTAACCTGTATTTGTTGGTCTTAGCCTTGAAACTATCTTATTCTGGCCTGATTTTTCCCACCCTGATGAATGAATTTATCTTCCCGAGGAAGTAAAGCTCTGAGATAGATACTGGCAATTGACCAAAAATTGCAAACCCCTCCCTCTCTTCTTTGTTATGCATCAGCCTGGTCCTGATACTGTCAGCAGATCAGAAGTGTCAAGTTTTCAGGTTTTAGAAAAAAAAATAGGAGTTTATTTGAAATCACAGTTACCTTTTTAATTAAGAGATTTCTAAGACCAAATTAACAATAATAAAACAAACGGCACTGATCTATTACCCTGAAACCTTGATTAAGCAAACAGTAGTTCTGTAATAATATATAAAGCAGAGAGATTGCTGGTGGGAAAATCCTGAACTATCTTAAGACAGTGCACACAAACAAACCAGCACAAAAAATTTCGAAGTTAATGACTAAACTTTACTTTCTTACATTCTTTGGAAATAAAAACCACCTGGTGCAAAGCTTAACTGTTTACTTCAGTCTTTTATTGCATGATGGGAATAACAGCCCCAATCACACTGCTACTATACTGAACAAAAATACACCCAAAAAGGCATTGCTTGCTAATGAAACAGCACAGTATTTTCATAGATTGGACATACTGAGGGAGCAGGAACTTCCACTTCTAATTGCATTTTTTCCTGCTGTCTTTCTGTATGATCTTAAGCAAATCCTGTAGGACCCTGAACCAGTAAATCACTTAGGCTCATGCCTAGCAGTGAGTGGTGGCAGTGGAGTCCCCAGCAGCTGAGTTCAGGGACACAGTGGCAGCCTCCCACAGCCTGATCTCCCTCCCAGTGAGCACAGGGAGAGCCAAGTCATTAACTCAGTGTTCGTTAGTCAGAGACCCAGGCAATCACTGGATGGATTCACTGCAGAGGGATGTTTGATGGGCCATTATCCAGCAGCTCTCTGTCACTGTCTCCTGGACAGATGAGGGCAATCAATCATTTGGGCACCAGTGAAAAACAGCATATGTGCTCTCACTGCTCCTGCGCCGCTGATGCCACCAGGCACCACTTCAGGGAGCTGAACCAGCCCAAAGCTGAAGGTTCCCAGTAAAAGGAATCAGTGCTTCAGAATTCCCAGCAAGTCCATCCATGCCAACACCAAGGCAGCAGGAAGGTGGGGAGGAGGGCAGGCAGGAGAGAAGAGGAAGCAGGACATGACTCCTGATGACAGATCAGGATTCAGCTGCAGCATCACACCTCAGCCAAGGTGAGGCAGAGGAGATGTCTGGGTGTGGTGACCTGTTTAAAGCATGGAACTCTCACAGCCTGCGAATCAACATCTTGAGTTTAAAAGCCTCTGGCTGCTGTTTGCACTCAAGTCTGTGCAAGGGAACTGAGCTGGAGGCACAGTTGGCCATGGGGCTGGTAGTCCCTCTTGAAGGGGGACGGTGAGAAACAGCTCAGGAGGACTGACATCTTACACTGTCTTGCACACTTCTGCAGAGACCATAACCTCAGTTTCACAATCTGTTCTAGGGACACAGCCTTTAGTTGTTTTTCCCCTGAGAGGCCCTGTTTGTGCATGCCGTGCCTGAACAAACAGTTGGCTATAAGAATTATTTAGAAGTCACTTCATATCCACATTTCACAGCTGAAAATACATCTCAGCATCCAACTTGGTTGAGCTATTGGTCGTTGTTAGAAAATCTGGAACCACTTAGATCAACTGAGCCTCAGCAACTAGTTAAACATCCTGTGCTGGGCATTCTGGTGCAGCAGGAAAGGAACTGAAAAGCCCAGCAATAAGGAGGCAGCTCAAGGTAAGCATTGCTAATGCATGTCCCAGACCAATCTGAAACAGCAAACTCTGAATGGAATAAATGCCACTGATTCAGCTCATGTAAATGTGGCCCTCGGTAAAAACTAATTCCAACCAGTAACTCTTCCTCTAGGTTGTATTTCTTTTGTTACTTCCCTGTACATTTCAAATTCTAATAGGGAAAAAAGGCCAAATTACATGTTTATGTAAAGTGGTGTAATTCCATCAATGTGTATGAAAAAGCAAATCATCTATGCCAGCAGAGAACTCAGTTACAAACAATCCAGTGTCACAGAGGGAAGTAACTACTTCCAAATCAACAGCAAATCTTGGAAGGCAAATCATTTTGGTTACCACTTAACATAAGGGGATCAATATAGGCATCTCCAAAACAGCTCACCCTGTGCAGCAAAACAACAAATACATAATTAGAATATTTATTTCTGAAAATACTGTCAACCCATGCTGCAGGTTAAACTATCATTTATTATGCAGCTTAACCAATTGCTAACTGACCAACAAATTGGTTTGTATCTTGCCACTCCCTCTCCTGCATGACAGAAAAAAAATACCTTGAAGTATAAAATAAAAACTACTTCTGTGGTAGAAATAATAACAAAATAATAAAGTGTGGAACAAAAGGAGCAGGACACAGCACCTGTTGGAAACTCTCTCGCAAATGGCTTTGATCTTCGGGATGGCAGAATTCTAAAATATCTTTCCCCAGAAGATCCTAGAATAAAACATAAATCTGTGTAAAACAGCCAAACCACAACATAAATCCACATGCAGACCTGCAAGTAATTCTTGCAAACACAAGATCTACCACGTTTAATGGACTACTCAGTTAATCAGGGATGAACCACCCAAAAAAGGTTTGTAGGCATCATCTCCGTGTTTTTACAAATAAGTTAAAGTGATTTTCTAATACCTGTGAAGTGGTGTCTCTTTTGAAAAGAGTGACATCTGCTACTATGGCTCATTTTATGGCATTATTTTTTGCAAAAACAGTTACCATAAAACAATTTAAAATAAAAAAGACGAAAAAGCAAATGAAAAAAGAATTACTTTTGCCTCTAAACTGTTGGGAGTTATCTGAAGGAGGGTTGTGGTTCATTTACTATTCTACTCAGTTCTGTACTAGCCTCCTGTTCAGAGGAGCAGATGTAAGCCTAAAGGAAAATACATGCTGTAAATTATGTCTGCTTACTGCTTGAGAGATTGGCAGAATCAAAGATCTACAGGTCTAAAACTCTCTCCAAGCACTGTTAACTTTCCATCACAGAAATGTCTTCACTGGAAAGCTGTGCAAGGTTCAGAGCACTCTGCTGTTAGAATTTTAATAATATCTAAAGATGTAAAAAGAGGCGTGGACAGCAAAGAAAAACGAACAGCAGTTAGTGGACGATGTATGAATTACCAGCTACCAATATTTCACATTTGCAAACGGGATTTTCTTCATTAGCTCGACCCATTCTCCACACTCCCAGTGGCAACAAACCTGGGGCTGGTAGCCAATGACACTGATGCACCTTGGGTCCACGAAGGTGATAACTCCATCCGAGTTGTGGCGGGACAGGAACTCCGTGGGGACCGACATGCCGTTCATGTCCATGCACACGGGAGAGCTGGTCACCTAGGGCCAAGCAGGGCCACACCACAGTCACCCAGGGCCAACTCTGACCCCACAGCTACAGAACAGTCTGCTGGCAGACTGCTAACTGCTGAAGGAAGTCATCAATAAATCAGCAGCACAGATAAATGACAGAACATCCTTCAGTGCAGTTTGCAGGGCAAATTATCTCCCCCCATGGCATCTACCGAGGCTTTCCAGCACAGCAGAGAAACAAACGCATAGAAGTTCCCAACAAGGCGGGGATACAGTGAGGATATAAATCCAGCTGGATTCATGTCACTTTGCAGCACATCAGGCATCATGGTTCCTATTTTTGTCAACCAAGAATAAAATAGGACAATGCAGTCCACTCATTGTAGGATAGGAAACAAACCCCTTTTCTGTAGACATAACCTGCTCAGACTAAACATTCACGTTTCAGGTGACATGAACCTCACCTGAAACACCTACAGAAGCTGAACCAAGTCCTCCAGAGGCTGAGGTGGGGGTTATTAGACCAGCAAGCAGCTGCTTATAATGAAAAACACAAACACAGTTCTCTAAATATTTCTCAAATCTCACCAGAGAGAACAATGGATTTTCAGCTCTCTGCTTGAAATCTGTGCGATCAGACCACTTCATATCCATTCTTTCCCACTGGAGGTACAGAGGAGACCACTGCTTTTCTTACAACTTCCAGAGCTATCTCTGCTAGCAATACAAAATGAGCAAAATCTAATTTTTTTGCTAACTTAGAGCTCATTAGCCAGTCAACCATATGCTACATTTCAAACTGCTGTTACAGAACAAGAGTTTTTAATTTGTGCATGTTGACTCCTTTCTGATTTAACCCACCACAGAGCTTCCTCCTGCCTCCCCTCACACACCTCAGTGCTCCTCTAATGTAACAGACATTTTGACATTACTTGGAAATCATCTTTCTTTGGAAGTTGTAACACATGAAAAAGCCCCGTAACTTCCTTCTGTCCATTAGTGGAATGTATTACTCTTGATTATGGAAGCCTGATTAACCTAAAACCCATCCTGCATTATTTCTGCAGCTCTGCCATGGCCATGGAGAGCCACTCTGCAGAACTGCCACCACTTGCAGGCTGGTCACCTCAGGTAAGATGGGTTTGGCACCTGTGAAAGGGTCATTCCACCTTGTCAGGAGGAGTGATCCCCTCCTAGCAGATGGCAGCGAGTGCAGGGAATCATGCAAGAGCTCAAACATGTTCATCCATGGCAGAATTCCCAGAACAGGAGGATAAAGACTGTCCCCCTGCTGTGGTGAAGGAGATTCACCATGACTGCTTTAGCTCAGAGCTCTGCACTCTGCTCAGCAATGCACAAAGGAGGAAATGCGCTACAACAATTCTGCACATAAAGGAAGCAAAATTATATTCTCTCAGTTCCTTCAGCTCACATCTCATCTGAATGCATAACACAATACATGCTGAGAATAAAGTTATGATTTCTGAAGTGCCTCTTGACTACTTTATCTTTACCATTTTCAGAAAAACTCCTGCAATCACAGTTTTTCAAGTAGTTGATTAGTCAGAGAGAGGATGAATGGAAAAATGGCAGAGAGCATATCCTGGTTTTGGAGCCACTTCAACCACCATCTGCAGCACCTGTAATGCCACGTTTCTCACTACCGCCAATACCCCAGAGCCCTACACACCCTAAGGAACGGCAGGTCTGTGCACACCCATCCTCAGCAGCATCTCTGCTGTTGTTACTGGATTAAGTAATAAATGCACCAAAGTTACAGTTTCATTTTGTCCTGCTGACAAGTTCTAGACAAGTCACTGACTGCACAGACATCAAGGCACTTTGTAAATTGGAGGCATGTTAAAAGCTACAATCTAGTAGCAAAATAGTGTGCAAATCTTTTACAAATACACCAGAACAATGTTAATGTTTCCAGAAATAGTTAGTATATGGAAAGACTGGCATTACCTGAAGCCTTCCTATTGCCACGAGACAGTATTTACTACCTTGTCCCACATCAGCATCTTCTTCTGGTATAGTCATTCCTGGAGTAAATGATAACAAATACTGTTATAATTGGGAAATTGGGATAAACAGAGGTATTGCTGTCCTGGCTCGGTACTTTTCTAGATGCTCTAAATCTTACAAAATAACCTTATTTTCTTCTCTATGATTCAGTCATTATTTCTCAATTCAGATCAGATGAACCTTCTCAGTTGTACTCAATCCTACATACTTCACATGTATATACACAGTACCTATTTTGGCTGCTGAAGACAAAGCAGATATTCAAATTCTATTATACCAAGACGGACAGTAACATTTCCACATTTCCAGGAGTGCTGCTTTACCAGCATGCTATGGAACCACAGGGTCACTTAATATGGTCAGTGAATGCACACTATGTTCAGTTTTCTTTGTGAATAATATTTTATAATGAGCTTTAAAAACAAGGCACAGCCTAAATTAATCACTAATTCTGTGGTCATCTTTAACAGCTGGTTTTACTTTTTCCAAAACCTGTGTCATTACGTTGAAAGACTGAAAAAAATGCAGATGCTTTGCTAACACTGCTCGTTCCAATTGTGTAACAGGAGTAACAACTATAAATACAGGAATAGTTTCAAAACACACATGTGTACTATTTTCCATCTCAGTGTTTACAAATAGGAACATTCAGATTAGCACTGTTTACTTGCTTGTTGGCTAAGCCTTGCGTTAAGGCTATTTCCTAACTCCAGCACTGAGATACCAAGTTCATATAAACCACTTGAAAAAACGTCTTCCAGGAGTGACACCACTGATCTATTTTAAGTGATCTGTAAATTCTTTCACAAGGATTTTTAAGGAATTCAGTCATAACAGGCAGTGACTCATTCACGAGGCACTTAAAAGCATTAATGAAATTAATTGCAAAGCAGCTACCAATTCTGAAAGAATGGCCACTTTATTCTCTAAATTTATAATCCCCAATGCAAATCAATCTTTGGACAGTGCAGAGGATGACAGCACGGCACTTTCTTAAATGACACCTCTGAAAAACGACTAAAAATGCTGCTGAATGAACTGAAGTAATCTCTAAGGATGTTATTTCATATCAAAACAGTTGAATCTTATCTGACAATCTGTTTCCAAACCTCACTTTACAGGTATTTTTTAGTCCTTGCTGAACTGTACAATACAAAAAAATATGCCAAGTATGAAAGAAACCTCCCCCCGCCACGTTTTTGTATAATATATTGAAACTTTTTCTGCACTAATTTCACAATCTGAGGGGCACAACATTATTTGCAGTCCCCTACTGGTAAGCAGAATTTCATCACGGGGTCTCAAGAGCTTTTTCAAAGGAGGAGTATTATTGTTCCATCTAACAAGGGCTGTTTTAAGAACATAACTCTAAACATTCTAGTTGGATAACCTTAACCAAAAGATCCCTTTCAAATGGACTTTTCCATTTGAGAAGGACAAACTTTAAGTATATTCTCTTGACTTCAAAAGCTTTTTCAATCATTTCCTTAGTGGCACAGAGTATTGCAAAGGACAGCAAAGATACAGCTGGACAGCTTCCATTTTTCATATTTTTTTTTCCCTGTAGTTTTCAACAATGCTTTACTTTTTAGGAACTTGGTCCATGCTTGCTACTGTTCAAACAAAATCAAAGTAACATAAACAATCTTCTAAATTAAACCTAGCTAACAAACATTATTTGTGATGTCATTCTGTTGACAAAGGGAGGCTGTTGTTCTAACTTTCATCTCTTTTTTTCTCCTTTTGCCTAAGATGGATTACATTTGGTCTGTATAGCACAACGGAAAATGTATTAGTTGGGTTATGCCACACGACACTCTATGAATAAAAAGCAATCTGTCTGGAATTAACCAATACATAGTGAAAAAATATAACAAAAACATTGTCTGCTTCTCTGCAATACAGGTGCTATTAGTGACAGCATTCCACAGAGAGAAATTATTTTCTTTATTCTTCAGCTGATATTTCCAAAGACTGAACTCTGGGTGTCTTTGTAGGGGAGGCTGCATTTGTAGACAAGATTTACTTTTGCTTTAGCACATTTCCTAATGAACACACTCCAGTATGGACAGGTAAATAAAACATGCACTGCACTTAATTCCAGCGTGTCCAGCTCTTAGAACAATGTAATATTGCTCCTTAACATCACCAAGTACCATCATTATCTTAAAAAAAGTACTAAGAGATTGGAGGAAAGCAGCCATGAAAGTGATCTTTAGGGGGCATCAACAAAATAAACATACTTCAGTTATTCACATTCTTTATGTGTAACCCTGGGAGAGGCTTTATTTCTCAACACCAAATATACACCCCTCTCAAATAATAAATACAGTGCTGTGCTTGCCTGAGTTCATATCAACAGTTGGCACAGCTAAGCTGCAACTGAGCATCACAAATAGAATGCTGTGCCGTCAGAGGTTATATTTAATTTCGAAGTGTCCTTTATACCAGCAAATAGTTTCCCACAGGGCAACAGCATGTGTTGGTGTGGACATAAGGAACTTTTTAGTTTTTCCAATGAGCTTCCAGTTGGCTCTAACAACAGAAAAGCTTAATTTTCTGCTTGCTTTCTCTACCCTTCTGCCCCACATTTTCAGCGATACATAGAACAGCATTAGTGGGTTTATGGTTTCATTTCACTACATTAAAAAAGAAATTATTTATAATTCTTTAGAAAGATGGAATATAAGTGTCCAGTGGTCACTAGCAAACCCCTGATCATGCTTGTCTCCATTAGAACCATTTGTGAAAGTTACTTGCCAGGGAAGGAACTACACTGTGTGACTTTATTTCCCATACAAAACAATGGAGAAAGGCTTTCACAAAAAAGGCTGTGGATAGCATATGAAGGATAAAAATCTCGTGAAAAATCCCAATAAAAACTAAATTAATCTCTCTTAAAAAAAATAAATACAGCCTTAAAAATGACAGTACTGCAAGGAATATTCAGGCAACTATTTTGTTTTGTATTGGAAGAGGGAATACTTTGCTCAAACGTCCAGATTCTGGCCAAAACTTTAAAATAACATAACAGCTTTGGCATGCTGTGGTTAAGATGTTACCGTAAGTCTGACTTGGAAGACTAAAATGTTTCTTTTACAACTAAAGAGAAAAAAAAAAAAAGATTTCAACATTATCTGAATTTAACATTATTCTGTAACTTTTTATTTGAAGTTTTCAAAACCTGTATCTAAGTCTTTTCTTCATGATGTTCTTTTCTGCAGACCCTGGCTTTGATTTACAGAAAACTACCAACATCCCGATAGACTTTATCTTCTCCCTCCACCAAATCTTATGGCATGAAAAAAAAGCACAACAAACCTATTAGGAAAATATCATATGGATCACAGAAGACTCATTTCCTTCCAGGAATGAGATATTCAGAGAGGAAAAAAACATAGAAGAGAAGCAAATCTTGCTTAAGTTGAAAACGGGAAGAAAAACCCAGGCAAAGGTCAGCACTTCTCATTTTGATGACTGGCTATGAACCTGAAGCACTGTCTGGGCTGAGGATCACAAGTTCTATCTGTGCTGCTTTGCTGGGAACAGAGGGACAAAGGCTGGGATGGCTGCTCAGTTTTAAACATGGGATCCTTTTACCTTGTTCAAAATAAGCCAAAACCACGCTCTCATTATTGAACCAAGCATAAAACTTGACTGGCTGGAACATCCACCTGAAATATCTGACTCCTTTTTCCTTTGACTTGCACAGCAAGTTTACCCTGATTACTTGAGGCCAGCATGTAACCCATGGGGACAGAAATGTGAGGGTATCATATGCCTGGTTTTGCACTTGATCTTAATTTCACCTGTCCTTTTAGGCACAATGGAGGTAAATGAACAACCATTAACACACAGCCTGAACAGAGGGTGAGGCATGATGCTTCCTGTGTTTTCTCACCCCTTTCTCAGTGAAGAAGAGCTGAAGACATCTGCCTGTATATGAGCCCTGCTGCTCCATAAAAGTGAGACAAAGGTAGGCTCACAAACCACAGAGGTTGCTGGATGTGCAAAAGTGTTTTCATACTGAACCCAGACCTGAGCCATAACACAGCAAACCCAGTCCTTAAAATATGCTACCAGCTGTCTGTGGCCTATTCATTCTCACCTGTTTGAAATACTCAGATTACTTCAGATTTGCATAGACTCGACCTTGCAGCTGCACTGTCAAATAGTAAATCACACAACAATGATCACAGAGCATGTGCTCAATAATGAGAACAGATCACATTCTTCTGTTGATGCTTCTGTATCAACACTGATTGTTTTATCCAATGTGGGACTAAAAAACCTGAACACTGGCCACAGACAATGCAACTAAACTCAGAAAGAGAAAATACTAAATGCTAAACAAATGAGATTAGGTACAGATTAAGGGCATTTGATAGTATTTATCCTTTTGCTTATGAAAGTACACTTTGTATTGTGTATTAGCTATAAAATGCACATGCCGCACTGCATGCTTGAAAGAAAAGGATCTGGAGTTTATACCAGAGTGTCCACTTGGCAATTGAGAAATAAATGAAAATTCAGATCACTAAATTTTTAAACAGCTGTGATTTAGTACAAGCCCATTATTCCCAAGAATCCAGAGATCTTGCAGGGCTTGCTGATTTGAATGAAGTAATTTTATTTCAGGGTAGGGAAGCCTTGGCAAATTCCATTACTGCTGCAAGTTATCTCATTTGCTTTGCAGATTATGGTTGGATTATCACTGGCAATGACAACAAATGCAGTGCTGTTGTCACATATAGGGGAACAATTCAGCCCATGGATATTTCCATTCAACTTTGAAAGTCAATGGATACATGACAATCACCAACACAAAGTGGAGAAGACCAGGAGGGCAAAAAAACACTCACAAAAAAGGCCCTGATTCAGTTCTATGTGCCCTGAAAAAGGCATTCAGACATGACTAATAGGAGTAATAATTTGGATGGTAACATAAAAGACCACTGAAATTCCACAGAAGGCTGTCAAAATCAAAAACATCCCTTAGGATTGTGCTATAGTTTGGAGGCATTAACTTTGTGGAGGAGCAATGGAATATCATAAGAGAGCACCATGTGATTTAGAGGAGTGGAGTAATAGAAATGGGATGAAATCCAACATTACTAAATGCATAAGCATGCACTTGGGGAACAGTAACAGTCATAAGCTAAAGCAACAGAAATAGGATGGAATTTGATATTACTAATTGAAACACCACACAACTCAAAGCAAGATTTGCAGTTGACAAGTGAGAAAATGGAAGCCTGGAAGATATAAAAATTTATGTCAGCTCTCTTAGGGTGTCTGCAGGATGCACCACGCGAAAGAGAAGGATGCTGCATTCTACACTGTCAGGTAAGACAGGAAATAATGTTTGTGTTATCCATCAGCACAATCTCATCTGAAATATGAATTTATATTGCCAGTGACCTACATTTTGAGAAGTGAAGCGAAAACACAAACAATTGCAGAGAACAGTCACAAAGGTAAAAAGAATGCATCCTGAGAATGAAAAGCAGAAGTGGGCTGGATTGTCTATGCAAAGTCTAGGCTGACAGGATATAACTTCCTTCTGGAAGCACACCAGAACACTGTGGAGACACAGAGACATAAGGCAGGAAAACTCCCTCTTGACCTCCAGTGAGGTAAAAACTTCCCATAAAGTAATGAGGACTGAAAGTTAAAGAGTTTGTTAGGCATGGGAAAGCAGCGAGGTTTTGGAAGAGTTGAGCTGAGGAAAAGACCTCTCAAATGTCAGCTGGGATTTGGAATGTGATTGATATCTGGGCACTCAAAATCCAGAAGACCCTTTTAATCCCATGCTGCTGTCCTGCAGAACTGGTGGCTGAAGGGGACACACTGCCAACGTCAGGATCCAGCGCTGACACGAGTTCATGCATCTGCAGCTCCAAATCAGCAACATACACCCCTGAAGAGCCAGATCTATTTAAACATTCCATAACATGCAGCAAGTTTCTCATTCAAGCTAAACAAAATCTTATTTGACCTAAACCTTCCTGAGGAGACATCCCATGTATCAAGGTTGAATTCAATTACATTTAGAATTACAAGCAGAAAAGTAAATCTTTTTGTAGAAGAAAACAAAACAGAAAAAAACATCCATTTTCAGAGCACTTTGCAGACACAGTGCTCTCATGCTTTTAAGACAGATACAAAATTGAAACATCTTGACTCCTATTAAATCCTCATTAGCACAAGATGAAAAGTTTTCCTCTGCTTCTGAAATCGCATTTCAGCAGAAAAACAACAAGAAGTTTCCATCTGCATGCTGGTGCCTGCACACCACTGCACACATTTGGTACAAACCACCTCTTAGGACTCATAACCCCTGGATCAATGTGATTTATGGCTGTGGTGAACAACCACAGAAGGGCAGGACAGCTCCTGGTTTGGTTCAGGCCAGCAGGCGCTGTCACATCGCAAACAAACTCTTCATCTCCTGCAAACGCCAAGGTCAAGCAACCCCGCTCATAACGAGGTCTGGATGAGCTCCACTGTCTCCTCTTGGAATTTTTCAAAGGTAAATATTCCCATATGTAATACTGAGTTCCAGCAGGTAAATGATGTTTTTCTCCATAGATCAAAGCAATATGCCAAGACTTAATTCTCAGAAAAACAGCCTCAAAACAGAATTTATCACAAATACTGAACATTCTCCAGTAACACCATCACTGAGAACATCCATGTGTCTAAAGTGAAATTATACATTTTCATACGTAAGTGCTTGCAATTCAGTACTCAAGTATAAAGCCTTAACTGGTGTTTTCTAGAGGTACACATGCTTTGCGTCCACCTTCTTAAAAATCAGACCATTTTTATGTTGTTTTATCAACATAAATTGAAAACATTTGGCCCCAGTTTATGGAATCCTGCATTACTGGCAATCCCTAAAGGTGCTCTGTGACAATGAAACTGAGAAAGATGTCACGTGGAAAAACGGGGATGCCCCGAGTATCAAAAGCTTCTCAAGGTGAGCTTTAATCAGTTACCCCACTCAAATTCTTCCTGTGTTTCTTGCAGCAAGGAAACTTGAACCAGATTTTCAGCTGTCCTAAGGACAGTTCGGTGCACGCTGCCTTCTGTAAGGGATACAAACCTGCTGGTGGCCAAGCCTTGATATAGCCAGTGCAATGGACAACAGCATACTGTGCTTCGCCTTCTTTCACCGGGCCCAGGCCATTCCTGAAGGAACAAGAAACACAAAAACATCACACTGATCTATATGCAGAATAGCTTTATGCCTTCAGACTGACTACCAGTGATTTACCAGTGTTTGTAGTTATGTTGGAAACACCTGTGTCAGCCTAGGGTTCTGTACACTGCCAGCTGCAATATGTTGCTATTCAAGCTGTACCTGTTTTCTTTAATATTTCTCTGAGAAAGATATTGAAGATTAATTCAGAGCTGGAGCTGGTGTAAGACAAAGAATTTGAGTGACACGTGCAAAGAGATTTTGTTTGCAAAAAGATCCAGTGTGTGCAGGACCAGGTAACACCCCTGGAGTGGGCATTAACCCAACGGCAAATGAGAGAGCTTAGGGCAACTACAGCAGCTTTGTGGTAAATTAAATAATAGTACCTGTATCTTTTTCTCATAGTGGTTATTCTGTTCAGAGGTAAATGATCCAGAGGAGCATTTCCACACCTAAAAGTAAATTAATATTTTAAAGGGTTCAAAAATGAACATAAATACACATGATAAAAATGCATTTTGAGATCTTCATTACCATATATAGGTAGAAAATACTGGATACTTATCCCTGGCAAAAAGTTGCATATTCATGCTTTCTTAGAATGTGCTGCTTCCACAGGCTGAACTCTTCAGGTGTGCTATAAAAATCTTCTTTATTTAAAAAAAATAGAAGAGACTAGAAAAAGATTCCTTTCCACACTCCCCCAGCATAAAGGCTTTTTGACATTGATATCCCAAGGGTGGCTACAGAATAGACATGCTTCAAAATGCCATAAAACAGAGGTGAAAACAAGAGAAAAATATGTCAGGCACCCAAATATCCACACATCCAATCTCAGTGCTCCTGCAGCTTCCCTGGACAGAAAATTTCCACTGCCATATACCAGCTACAATGTCTGTAGACATCACGGTAATGTTTGTAAGATCAAACTATTTACACTGTCAAGTAACTTTGTTTAACACTTGTTCATGTGTATTTTACGATATTTATAAGTATGCCTAACTGTATAATTTCAACAATCCATTTGAAGCTGAGTAAACAGTTTGAAGGGTAAAAGCAGTTCATTTTTAATGGAAAAATAATAACAACAATGAAAGAAGCAATCACAAGGAAAGTTCACACTATCTCAGGCTCCCTCTTCCCAGAAGGTTTTCTTTTTATTCCTTTAATTTTTTTTCTCATCAATCACTGCCAATGAGAAGAAATTAACAACTAAAATAAGATTTAGAAATACAAAAACAGTGAGGTTACTGGCATGTGTAAAATCACTCTCATGCACCAGAATTTACAGAATCAGGGTGCTAGGAAATAACTGCAATCTGAACTGCTTTAAAAGCTGGGGAACAACTACAAACAGCACACTAGGCCTGGTTTTCTTTGCACAAACAAGTTCTCCTAACATGATGTGCAGCTTGGGAGGAAGAAAAAGCAGTGTTCTCAGTGCTGCTCTGCTGGTCAGTATTTCCCCCTCCCAGTTAAGGGGAAAAAAGATTCTATAGCTCTAAAGTCTGATCTTGCTGGTGAAAAGTCTATAAATACCTTGCAAAGGCACCCAAGAGCCACACATTCAGTACCCTCACAGAACTGGAAAAAATCCACCACATAACCAAAGGATACCACAGGATCTGTACTTTGAGATGTCAAATATTTTGGTTTGTGTGTTTCATTCTGTAATGAATTTTGCACTTGATGTTTTCAGCGTTTATACTGGACATAGCCTACAGATTATGTACTTTCCCCTCCTAACCACAGACAAAAATTTATTGCAATAGCAACAGACATTTTAGCCTGTTAGCACTAAAACAAGAGAAGTGCTCACAAGCCCCAAAAAAAGCACTGGGCAGACAATTCTGTTTAAAGAAGCCCAAACAATGCAGGAGAAGTTGGAAAATTGCAAATTAAAAACCCTTGAACAATTACTCATTTATCTAGTATCAGCCAGCTGACATCTGGTTAATTCATACCAGGCTTAGGTTAATTTCTACATAGCTGGCAGGTTTGCATCTGAATTCCTGTTTATCTTCAAGATTCTTTTAATATTCTGGTTTGCTGAAAAAATACACACTGCTGGGTGTTCCTTACACTTGCGAAAGCTTTGTTCCCTAAGTATCAATTTGAGCAACTTTACTAGAAAAGACAATGGCTAAAATTCCAGGGATGAAGCTGTCATGAAGTTCTCTGAAAAAGGAACTTACACCCCACACTGATAAGAGTAACAACAACAGAAATGAGGTCCTGTTTTGTCATTGATAAGCAAAACTAGTTTCAGTTTCACACCAGTTCCTAAAGCAAGTGTTCTTAGAAACACTTTATGGGAGTGTGTCATTACAAGTTTAGTTTGTAATCAAGGTCAAATTTGTGCAACAAAATGCCTGAAGTCTGAGCTGAGATAGAACTGGAAGCATTATGGGACTACAGGGTAAATGCATACCTCATCCTGCAAATGAAAGAGCGCCTGGATCCCATGCACATTCTCATTGAGGACTGCTGACCCTCTTTCTTTACTGTCCCCGTCTTCAAGTCCAGGATTCGTCCTAGGGAGAGCAATTGCTGTTCAGTACAAAAATTTAATTCCATTTACTAGAAACTAAGATAACAAGAAATTCATGAGCTGAATGCCATTAGCCCAGTTAGGGGAAAAATTACCAACAAAAGAATCTTGATCCTGGTCTCACAGGGGAGGATCAGTTATGTGCTGATTTAACTAACAATTTCAGCAAAGCTGACTCTGAGTCACAGGAGTGATGGCTCTTTTCTTGACTGGCCCAAGACCAACTTCCAGGGCAGAGTCAAATGCCTGGAGGCAAACAAGGCAATGACAGCAGGCATAGCTTTTGACTTGATCCACTTGCTCCACTCTTTACCAGAACTGTGGATAAAGCAACATTTCTCAGTCCCCTGACAGCGGCTCCTTTTTGTCTGTGCTTGTGCCTATTCAGAACACTCTCACCACTGCACCACCTCACAGTCAGAGCTGTCAGGATGGTGAGATGCATGTAAGACCAAGCTTTTCTCCTTGCTGATGAGATACAGGATTTGTCACAACAGCCCTTATGCTGAGGCCCTTTCAAAGTTGATAGAAAACTGACATGTCAAGAGAGCATTTCTAAAGTTTATTTTCAGACAGATCAGTGAGATTACGTGATTCTGCACACAGCCACACAAGCCCATGCAAGGTCCAGGGTCAGACCCTGCTCCCTACAACCCTCAGAATCACCACAGGCACAGCCTGGAAAAGGGACAACAACCCAAATCAATTCAAGAGAGGACACATGGAGGGAATGCAAAAGTAGGAAGGGGGTAACAGATTAATTTTTTCATTTAAAACAGAGGACTGATTACTATACACAGGTTCAGATGAGGGACTGCAGGACACTGGGTATCACCCAGAATCCTGCTTATCACCAAAGAACTAACAGTATGGATTTTCACATCTACAGCTCAAGGGATAACAGATGACTACAAAACCTAGCACAAACTAGAAATGAATCACTGGCCCAGATCCACAATGCTCTAGGGCTGGATGAAACCACAAAAGTGACAGTGGGCAAGAGAAATGCAGTGGAACAGCTGCCTGGCAATTAAATGCCACCACCAGTGCTAACAACACACGGCCATGAGCAAACACATGTGTTTAAGGTGGATATCTTTCAGTAACTGAACTATTCAGTGACTATTCAAGCCTAAGTCTTTACTGTGGTATAAGCAGCCAGGTTTACAGCAACGTAAGGCACATATTCCGTCTCTACTGATTTGAAGAAAACATGCAGAATACATTCAAAGTCTCCCTCATCAGACTTACCAAAAAATCTCTGTCCAAAAATTAAGTTCTGAAATAAATCTACTGCCAAACACCGAGTTCAGAATTACTCCACCTCTAAATATTTACTTCCATCCATGAATGGTAATGAAATCATTACATAATAGTGTTAAGATAGGGAACTAGGCAGCAGCATTTTAGTTTTAAAGTATATTCCAGATAACTCCTGGAGAAAAGCCACCCCTCCCAACAGAAGGTCAGATCTCTTTTGGTTTATCTCCAAGGTGTATCTCAGATGATTAAGAAGTCAGCAAGCCTGGGGAGCAACTCCTAAAGGTGATTCAATTTAAATCACTGAGCTATATATGAATCCTGGTCTATGATTCAGGTGTGAGCTGGGAAGAAATCCCACATTTCCCAGCTCAGCTGAGCTGACCCCACAACGTAGGATGGATCAGAAGTTCTAACACACTTCCCTTCCCTGCATTAGACAGTGTCTCATTTTCTGTAGCCCAAGTCACAGTCTAGTTTCCCCCATACCCTCAACTAACCAGACAATTTAGAGAAATAAACTACCATCAGGCTGGAGGAAAACTCGTTCACAAATGAAGGCAATATACAATAAAGCACATAAAAACTGAATATATGTGCTGGATCCAATGGCTGTCCATGTAAACAGGCCAGACAAATCAAACTACTAAAAGCAATTTTCTCTTTGGGCACAGTAACTTTGTCACATACACAAACAAAAGTAAAGTTTCTGTGCACTTTCTTCTTTCATTTCAATACAAATTCTTGAAGAGACACTAATATGAATCAAAAAGCAGTAACAGTAAATGTAATTCAAACAGCTAACAAAAATTTCTCAGTTTTTATCATCCAAGAACATCTATTATTAAAAAAAAATGTATTTCACAATTACGTGGCCACTAAGTCTAAAATTGCTGACACATGTTCCTTTGGCATGTCTGGAACCCCCAACAACAAAAGTCGGAGTTTTTAAATTTAGCTTTTTGTTTGGCAGTGTCTTTGAAATATGTACCAGATAACAAATAAGAGTTCT
Organism: Petroica traversi; assembly: GCA_025920805.1. NCBI lineage: Eukaryota > Metazoa > Chordata > Aves > Passeriformes > Petroicidae > Petroica > Petroica traversi. Next base: position 442,481 of record JAHLSL010013314.1, on the reverse strand, counting down.
ATATTTTGCCCTGACTTACAAAATCATTGCAGGGGGTATGTGAGTCACAGAAATGTTTGCTGTCCTGGTATTATGACAAATCTCTCTCAGCAGCTTGTTTCAATAGTCCAGCATGCCTGTGTCAACCTTGTAGACCTCTAACAATACACTAAAGATTTTGATACTGAACAAGCAGTTTGTGTCTCATTTGTTATTAGAAGTTTATGATCAAATTATATTTAAAAGAGGAAGAATTATAGATTATTTATAGCTAAATAGAGATATATAGAATTATATAGAATTAATTATAGATTAATAGACTAAGTCAAGCCAACTGGCGTAAACTGCACCTCAGAGTCACACAGGCAGCTGAGTTCAAGGAGGTGGCATGTCCTGATGATAGCTCTGTCACAGAACCATAAAATATTCCTACCTCTGTTTGTTCCAGCATCCTTGATGATAAACGCCATTTATGTTTCTCCATGGGTCAAACTCAAAGCACTGATGTTAAACTTGGAAATTATATTCTTATTAATAAGAAATATTCCAGGATGTTTTGACAACTTCTGTTAAGTGCATGTGTATATTCTTTTAATTTCTCCTCCTAGTTTCTTCAGACGAGCTGTTTAACAGCCCAGTGCCACCACCAGCTGGATCCCTTACGAGCCTCCCCATAAAATGTTAACTGCATGTAGCTCATTTTCATGGTAAACTTTTCCCCTCTCCAGCTCCAGACACAACCCTAGGCTGCAGCAAGTGCAGGAGCACTGCTGTGACTGACACTGCTGTCTTATTGCCCTTTACAGCAGCTGCACAACTCAGAGGAAACCAGAGTTTGCTCTACTGAGAAGGAAAAAGCAAACAAATGAGCGCAATGCTGATTAAAATGGGCACATAAATCTCTCTGGCTCGTGTGGGTATAACTGATAATTTGTTGAAATCTCCCCATTACAGTCTCCATCCAGAAGGCAGTATTGATTCAACTTGTAATAAACCAGTTGTTCTCTGAGCAGGAGACCACTGCTGATCCAGGAACCTGATGTCAGCTGCTGTGACAGGAGAAGGCTGGCACACAGGGACACAGAGGTGAGGACAATGGGCAAGTCTATTATTTGGGAGAATTAAAGAAGCCACATAAAGCTCTTACCAGTAAAGAGATAACAGATTCATGAACTGAGGACGCATGCCAGAAACATCCCCTGCAGGGTGCTTTCAGAGCTGCTCTAAAAACATTCTCATGATGATCAGGGGGGCAAATGTTCATGTTGGCACTGATGTGCCCCTTGCGTGTGCAAACAGCGATTGGATTATGCACAAACCTTCCTCTTTTGGATCTGCCTTGCCACTGACAATGTTCAAACTTGTTTTCTGTGCTTCCAGTGTTTTGAGATGAACCTAAGCCAAGGATTGGCCTGAGTCTACTGATGTTCATGGGGTTTCAAATCTGGGAGTTTGGCTCAAATCCACTTTTACAAAATTGCACCAGCCTGTTAGAAAATTTGTTCCTCCACATTTATGCACTGCATGCTAAGGTTTATAGCCTGGTAATCAAACAGAGTCTGTCCTTTATACTTTTTTCAGTTCCCTTTTTTATTTTATTTTTTTGTGGATTCAAAACTCCACAAACTTCAACACCTAATTCTAACACAAATGCTTTCTCTGCTGGATTTCCAGTTCCTAAGAATGCTGCAGTCTGTAACTAGAAGGGCTGTTACATAAGGGCATTTTTCTGTAAGAATTTCAGTGCAAGTTGAAATGGTAGGGTCTAAAGCAACCATACAGTGCTCTCATCCAGTTTGCAGCACGGAAACATGCAGCTCAAAGATCTTGGAACAAATTTTTTGGTCTCATGTGCACAAATATACTGTTGGCAAAGTACATGATACAAATTTCCATTTCCCTCTAAATCATCAGTAGATGGACTCCTGTCTTGAGAATCATGGACCTGTCAGGGAAACAGTCTGAAATAAAACATGGACTCTCACCTTGACCTCAATACTTCAGCAACCCAGCAAGTTCCACCTTTTAGACGACAACATCCTGTCTTACAAAGTTAGGTATTTCATAATTATTCTCAGCCACTGATTATTTCTTTCCAGGCAAAATAAAATAAAGGATAAACTAAGTTTGGTTTGGACAAGATAACAAAAGATGACTTTGTGCTCATCAATAATACTCCACAGGCTGCTCAAGGAAGACAAACAGAACACAGGAATACTGCACCCAAAAATTCTTATGAAAACGAAAACCATCTTTATCTTACTATAAAACCAGAAAAAGCCAGGCTGGGATGGAGGAAAACAAGAGGAAATAATTAAAAATAAAAACAAAGTGATGGTCAAGGTACTGCTGGTGCTGAACACAGCTCCAAATGTAAGATCACCCTCAAACTGAAGGGTCAGAGAACAAAGGATTTCTGTGGTGATGGTCCATATTAGTACATGAAGTCTTTAGAAATCAGCAGAAAAGATCAGCTTAAAAATCTTTGAGTGTTCTAAAGTTTGTAAAGAATCAGGTCCAGGTCAGTGTTTGGAACCAACAGTCAAATTCAAGAAAAACAAGGTGAAACTCTTCTTGAAACTGCCATTTATCAGTTGGCACATATGCACTGACTACAGCTGGGGTGCTCAGCTGACAGAGTTCCTCTTCAAAACAACAGATACATTACAAATGCATAAACAAAATGTCTCCAATAAGACTAAATAGCCTAAATAGGATCAATTTACTCTTGGTAAGCTTTTGCCGGAGTAATTATTCCGCATTAATTCAACAATTAAAACAAAATAAAAAAAATTTACACTGTATGCCTCACAATTGTAAGGGATACAATTTTATCTTGTGTTTAGTGCAGCTCAGCAAGTGCTTTAAGATCTATTAAGTGTAATAATTCCAATATATGCGGATTCCAATATAAAAAAAATACAGAACACATTAAGAATCACAATTGCCATGCAAACACAGTATTTGAAAACTCTCCTTCCAGGAACTCATATTTACAGAACCCAGAAGAAGTTAACAATATACAAATGGAACAATATACTAATTAAACCTATCCCCCTCCATCCCCACCAAGGCATGGACAGTCTGTTTTTAGCATTCTGGGCTTATTATTTACATAAAGGCAAAGACTTGCCCAGCAGGAACATACCTGTACCAGAGTACACACCAAACAATACAATCCTAATAAAACTGGACTGGCAAAAAGTGCATCTCTCTGCCTCTTCATCGTGAGGGAAGTAAACACATGAGCAAGAGGAGCAGCATCAGTACTCAAAACACAGGTGAACTTAAGAACATCCTAGCTTAAAATTACAAACTAAGGGAAGAACCAGAAGACTGGCATCAGTTCCCCAGTACCCCAAGAACCAGTGCTGATTTTTACAGCCTGCCTGTCTCACTCACATCAAGGTAACAGTGCAGGTCCCAAGGCCATACCCACTAAGCTGCTGTTTTCTGTAACATTCTTCCTTCACATTTGTCAAAGAATAAATGGTCTCTTCTTCAGATTGCCTCCCCTGTGCAGCAGGAGCCCCTTGGTAGCACAGGTCATCCCTATTGGTCACACGGCCCTTGCAGACCAGAATCACCACCTCATCCCTGGCTTATGGGGAAACTGAGGACAAGGCAGGAGGTGAAGTGAGGGGACAATGACAAAAATGGACACATTCCTATCATGTGGAGACGGTTGATGCAATCTAAATCTTGCATGATATTAAAATCCTGATCCCTTCATATGTCCAAGGACCAAGAAGCACTGCAGGTGGAAATAAGGTCTCCCCAGGCACACTTCCCACTCTTGTTTCCCAGCTGGCCTGACTGTACAGAGGATGGGAGCCGCCCACATAGGACTGCCAGCCCTACATGGGACCCTATCAGGCTGCTGTACCTCAGCACATTTATACCTCTTCTCAGCCATACAGGATTCTGTGCCTGGCAAATTCTCCACAAGAATGAAGCCAAGGGGACATTGGTATATTAACATCCTTGAGAATACAGTTGAACTGTAAAATCAGTCAGCTCACAGAGCCTGAACAAAATCAGGGACCACACAGGACTTCCCAGCAGGGATTATACTGCACACATACCAACCAAGAAACTTGTGGGATGGGAGGGATAAAACGTAGTTGCTCTCACTCCAGAACTGGCACTGCCTTCCGCCCAAATGTTATGAGACTGTTTCAGCTCTCCCAGGCTGGGGTTTCCCTGCCCTCATGTCTTGTTTTACCCTGCAGCAGAAAGCAGCCCCACAGCCCTACCCCACAGCACATACCACTACACTGCAAAGCACTGCTAACACACTGACAAATAAATGTATCAATGTACAAAGTAAATAACTGGCGTGGAGCACCTTTTCGCTACTAGCAGACATCACAGCAACTTCTAGAGGACACCTTTATTGTTATTTTAAAGACGAGGACACTGAACCCAAAGGAATGATTTCTCCCGCCAGCAGTCAGTCAGCAGCAGAGGTGCAGCTGGGAATTGGTTCAAGCTCACATAACTAGTAACACAACTAGTTCTCAACATGCTGTAGCTGTAGATAAAAATACTCAACACAGTGATTCTCTGTAAGTCCATATAAATCTCATGACACCTATATGCTTAACAGGACATAATCAGCTTAAATTTATGTTTCCAAGAGAATACTACAGGCTGCGTGTCTTATTTATCTTTATATGCAGTGGTAGCATCTGGATATATCAGCAAAAAACCTGAAACAAATTAGCACAAAGGCTACACAGATGCTCAGAGGGCAGGAGCATCTTTGCTATGGACACAGGCTGGGACAGCTGGAGAAAACTCTGGGGTGACCTTAGAGTCCCTTCCAGTACCTAAAGGGAGCCTCCAGGACAGATGGAGAGAGATTTTTCACAAGGGCGTGGAGTAAAAGGACAAGGACAAATGGCCTTAAGCTGAAGAAGGGCAGGTTTAGACGTGAGGAAGAAATTGTTCACACTGAAGGTGGTGAGGCCCTGGCACAGCCTGCCCAGAGAAGCTGTGGATGTCCCTTTCCTGAAGTGCTCAAGGCTGGATGGAGCTCTGAGAAACTCAGTCTATGGAAGGTGTCCCTGCCCATGGTATGAGGGGAGTGTGGAACAAGATGATCCTCAAGGTCCTTTCCAAGCGAAACTATTCCACAATTATAAACATAAACCATCAAAGCTCACTCTTCTCACCAGCCCAGCTTCTCAGGGGGATTACTTGAACCTCTCTAAATATGTTAAGGTTTACATCATCTAATTGCAAAAGGCGTTGTATAAGCATTAGAGTCAAGTTATGACATTCCTACAATAGAATGAAGAGTTGATCCAATCAGCAGCAAAGTTAAAAAAAAGGGAAAAGAAGTAATGCAATTGAAATGCACCTATTTTTAAATATCTGTCTGTTCCCTACTTACCAGCTGGAGACACTGACCCACAAGGGGGAAATTGAAAAGCTTTCTCACCCCCTCCTGTTTTTCAATAAGAAACCCCTCACGTTACACAGTTGTTTGCTTAATACAACTTGTTATTATAAAAGCTCACGAGGCCAAAAGGTCCCTGCTGTGCCTGCCTTCTTGTTTGACTAACCAGTCTGCATCATGTCATTCTCCACAGTGTTGGGCAAATATGCATCATTTTAATTAAATTAAAAAGGAAACTATGTGGGCTTTTGAGCCTTGCTATCCAGTTAATTTTAAGGGACTATCTGAAGGGATAGTGTTACAGATCACATGCAAGTTTCTCTGCTGATGGACCCGGAAAAACTGGACTTGAAACTAGAGCAAGTAATTCAAAGCATATGTTGAAAGTTAAATTGTAACACAAAAAAACCTCAAAAAATCAACCCGTGAAACACTTTTACTAAGCGTATTTTGAACTCACAAGAATGGTTACTGAAAGTTCGGGATACATTCAGAATATTAAATGAAACAGCTTACAGAAGCCCATAAAGATGTGTAAGCTCTCCACAGACATAACTGTGATCTCCGCAGATTTTTTCAGTACCTAACAAGTACCTATGACAAAGTTCATGGTTCCATGATTTGGGCAGCTTGGGCAGCCCTTCTGTCACAAATATCAGATGCTCCTAAAGGAAAGGCTGAGCTGGACAAAACTATCATAGTAAGGCCTGCCAGTGATCCAAGATACAAACACCTCCTCAAAAGACAGTTGGACTTTCTGTAGGTAGGAAAAGGGATGAAAACCCCAGAAACTCCAAAGCATTATCAGCAGATATTCCCAGGACAGAACAGCTATCCAAGTAACTCTGGAATACATAACTTATTCTTTTACCATTCACAGCTGCATAATAAATCAATACATAAAGGTTTTAAGTAGCTTCTAAACTAACCTATTTGTTTCACTTGGATACTCATCAAGAAGCTTTACTGAAAAGCCTTTTTGCCAAAAAAGCTTCAGCTCCTGGCATTCTATATTATTTGTACTTCATTATCAAACTCAAGTAACTGGGATTTATGCTTTATTAGTAAATACTAGTATTGTCTGGTTCTGAAATCTGGTTGTGCTGACACACCATGGAATAGTTCATTAGAGGAAATAAATAATGACCACAAGATGACCTTGTAAGATATTTTTCTGTGGCAGAATTAAATTTAAACACATGATAAGGGAAAGAGAGGGAGGAGAGAAAAAGGCTCAAGGATGCTGTCTGGTTGTGTTTACAGGCTACTTCTTTAGTTCAATTAAAATAAGGTGTGTGGGGCAAAACATCATGATTTAATTCTCTTTTTGAAGACTCAAAACACTTAAAAAAATCACATGCTAAAGTCTCCACACTATGAAATCAGACATAAGATATCTGATGATATAAGTTCACATCCCTGGAAATGCAACAAAACAGATAAAACTAAAGAACACTGCCCGTGGGCCCTACTCCCAGTCTGGTTGTGAGCTACCACACGGAGGTTCTGTGCAGGGCAACAGAGAGGAGCAAGTGGGAGAAAGCTGAGAAGGCCAGGGAAGGATCAAAGACCAAGAAGTGCTGTCTTTGATGCCACAGAGCTGAGCCTGAGGATGGAGAGATGACAGCAGCAAGGGATAAATCAATTATGGGTGGAACACTACTGCACAAAGCATCTCTCCTCCCCATGCCTCCCTAGGCTGCTACTACAACTCCTCACCAATAATAAAATATTTTAGTGTCTTGCATTGACTTCACTGAGACTACATAGCATTCAAAGCTCTGTTCCTCAAGGCAGATGTTAAGCCTGCATTCTCCCAGCATCTGCTGCCATCAAAGCACCTGAAAGGGTTGCAAGTTTGCCAGTGACAAAACCCTTCAAGAGGCACACTTGGACTGCTCTAATGCCAATGTGTTAACCAAAGAAGTTGTTCAGGTATTTGTAAAACACCAGTATTTTTGAAAGGGGGAAAAAAACCCCCACTAACTCCAAATATCTCGTCAAATTTAACAGAACAGAGCCGGTTGAACAAATACTGAACATTAAAGAAGTACCCACCACCCTTGAAACCCAGCAAATGAAAGTGATCCAGTCCAACATCTGTGATAACAGACCCAAGTAAGCAGCAGTTTCTGAGTGGGAAACCCAAGGTGAAGACTGAATAGAAATAGCAACCACAAAACCCACTTGCACGTGCATGTCCAAACACCTGAAAATTCACCCTAAAAGCATTCCCTAATGCCAATCAGGTGTACTAAGTTTGTCTCAGGAGTACCAGGCTGAAGTTGTTTCCTTGTTTTGATAAAAGCATGTACTGACCTCTTTAAACCACCATTATAATTACCAAAGTAATTTTTTTAAAATTCAATTTATCATCGCCAGTTTTCCTTCCAGTACTATCCGCCCAAATGGAATGTGTCAGCAGCAGGGAGACCACTGGGTCACTGTGTTTGTGTGGGAGTTGCTTTTGAACTATTTTATACACAGTTGGCTTATCCCAACATTTGGGATTTTTTTCCCCCCAGAAACAGTCCTAGAGACCAAAGGAAAACAAAATTCTCTTGGAATGTTTGAGAGATTAAATATACCATACATTTAAAATATGACTATTTGAAAGTACCAATTTTTTGAGAGCAGACTGTGTTTTTTTCTTATTCCTGTGTTACTGTCTAGAGTGTCAAAGGGCAGAAATGGCACTCTAGATGCCCTGCAGACACAGGTTCCTTGTTTCCTGCACTAATTCATTTACTTGAGAACAGAACGGGAATGGAAGGAGCAGGACATTCATTTCCTCCATCCTGCATGTAAAAAACCTGCAGGCTAAAGCTGAAAATACACAAATTCCTATGTTTGGCACTGCCCAAGTTCTAGGGCCATCTTTGGCTGGCATTGTGACCTTCCTGCTATGAGAACAAACAGTCCACAAAAATGTGGGCAGGTCTTTTTCTTTGGAACAACAGCACAGCAATGGGCTGGTGTGGATGGAAAGTCTCACATCTGAAACATCCTCTTCCCTCTCCGCAATGCCAGTGGGACCACATAACTTCACTGAAAAACAGGTATCACATGATGATTTGGTAGTTGTCAACAACAAGGCAAATCTCTTTCCAGATTTCACACTTAAAAGACAAAAAGATACCTTGCCAAAATGAGCTTTTTCTAGTTAAAACAGACTGGAACCTGAAATATGCTGCTCACATCAATCACTCATATACACTCTATACATGGCAATATGTTTCCAGAATTGTTCCTTCTTTTTCAGGGTAACCACAGTGCCAAAGCATCTATTTACAAAAATCTCTCTGTTACCTTCCCTTGCAGGTACAATAATCCTGACACAGCTGTCTCCAGCCTTCAACCCTCCAAGGAATAAAGTGGGGGCTGTGTGGGTATGTGTGGGTGGGTGGAAAATCCCATGAAAAACTGAGTCAAGTCTTGGACAGTTCTCAGAGACATAAAAGAATTCAGGACATATCATGTCTACGGAAAGTTTCCCTCCTCCCCATCCCACCAGCTTTGCTGGGATGTGTTACTGGGTGCCTGCTTGTCTTCACTCTACAGGTTATGATGCTTTGTGGATATTCAGTGAAGACAGCTGATGAGGAACCTTTATTTTATCCTGGGATAAAAAGCACAAGTAGCTATTAACTCTCTATAAACAAAATATTACACAACTCCTTCCCTACCTGCCCAGGGGCAGCAGTTTTACTAGGTCAGTCATCCTGTACTAAGATGTTAGAATCAAAAATACTGGGATCTGGTTTTAATTCTCTGTTCTCTGACTTCCTAATCTGCTGGTCTGGGCACGTTTCAGATACAGATGGTTCTTTAGGGTTCATGTACTTAAAAGAGCTCACAGACAGAAGTAAAAAGAATAATAACAATAAAGAAATCAAGTGCTGTCAGATGAAACAGCCCTTCACACGCAGAGTACCTTTCTGATGCATAAACCTCTGTTAAATGTGCTCTTCAGACCCAAAGGCTACAGAACAAAGTCCCAAAGGGGCTCTACAACAGATTCTTGTTTAGTCAACTGTCTCAGCAAGAACACACTTTCTTAAAAAATTGATTTTTTAATTTCTTTTCATTTTTTTTCCAAGGAGTGTTAAGAGCTCTGAGTAGAAAAGTATCAATATTTGACCAGTATCTTAATGACTACAGAAGACAGAGGAAAGGCAGATCTTCTGACTTTTGGTATAGAGTTTTTGGCACAAATATCTGCTATAGAATTACCCCTTGTTTTAAAATAAATTAGCTGATCCAATATTTAGGTGGATGTGGAGACACTAATACAGTGGTTTGTCTACAGAGTGCAGAACTCAACCCATACACTGTTTTGATAATATATTACTTTTCTATTAGACATGAGTTTTACTATTACTGATGATGACATTTAAGGCAGGACAGAATTGTATTTGCCAGGGCCATGTTCTTGTCATGCCTCAACTCAGTCTTTGAATTTCTTTGGAGAATTTTATATGTGAAGCCAAACAGGAGTCTCATCCAGCTCTTGTCTGTATCAGCTGGAGTTCTAAATAATTCATGGCAAGTCAGAGTTCAAAACACATTTGCATTCACTTGGCTGGTTATCTATATGAGAACCATCCCCATTTTTCTAAGAAAAATCATGGAGAAATCAGAGCTGGAAATGGAACATGGCAGTATAAGGCAGCTCAGAGCACAAAAATCCTGTGCTGATTTTCAGAAGAGTATGTGTTGGGGAGAAAATTATCCCTACTCTTCTCTTTCACATGGTTATTTTTCATCTGTGCAGTGCTGTGGAATGCCTTACTCTGCTTCTCCACTGGTGAGCCACTGGTTTCTGGCACTGCCCTCTTTCCAGCTGCACACTAATTTTCTCATTTTTACAATTTGACTCTATCTACAACATCTGGGTTTTGTGGCTGCATCTACAAACTGCTTGGTAACACGAGTTTGCAGCTGGACAGAAAACTGCCTAAGTTGAAATCATCACCACAAGACAACATTGAGGGTTCTGTGAGACAGGTTCCACAGCCCAGATTTCTGCTTTTGTAACATGGAATGATGCTTCACACACATGAACCACGAAAAATTGTCACACAATGCTCTTTCCTTTTCTCAAGGGATACCTATCAGCTCAACTTGTGCTGTGGTCAGTCACCCTTTCCATCATGAAGTTCTACTTTGTCACACTTAGAAAATATGGCAATAAAAGACCACGCCAAGACTAAACTTGGCATACAAGTTCTGTCCAGAAGTAACCTCAACTAATCTTTTTCAGCAAGCAAGTGAAGTGACTTAAGTCACTTGAAAATGAAAGCTGTAGAGGTTCTGGTTCTCATCATTTTCTGTAGTCACTGCTCTGCACTTTCAGCACCCTTTAACTGTTCAGCTGGAAGAGTTTGCAAGGACTCCTGGGGAGCCCAACTGTGCTGAGGAGCCTTTGTCAGGGTGTGATTACATCTGCTGCTCCCTGCCTCGCCTAAGCAGAGAGGGTGATGCTGAAGGGAGGTGTTATAGCTGGATTTTTATGTCCTGTGCTGCCTGCAGCTCAGAATTGAAGATAACAAACCTGGGTGTTTCCCATTTGCACCCCTGGAGATGCTGGGTGCAGGAAGAGGGATCTGATAGCCCTGACAAGAACATCTCACACACATAACGGAATCACTGGGACTACTTCCAAGGCAACCATACAGAGGTGTCTGTACTCATCACTTTTCTCTTTCATGAACAACCTACAGAGAATCAGATTTGTAGAAACCAGTCTTGCAAAGTGCTCTGAAACACTATTTTAACAGAAGGACAACCTACTACAATACTTGCTCAGTCATTTTCTAAAGCTAATGTAGCAGAGGAATTCTTCAAAAGTGGTTTTGCTCTGCTCTTAAATCTAAGTTCTGTCTGCTGCCTGCACTGTTAGAGATTTACTTTCTGCAACTGAGAGGCTCTCACTTGCCCTAGGACTAAGCCTGCACCTGGAACCCAAGACCCACCAAGTTCCACCAGTGCACCTAAGCACAAAGAGGTCTTTGCTAACGATCCTCATGTGGGATCGGATCTTCATCCATATTTGAAGTGATTTACACTGACATCTGCAGATTTTCAAGAACAAAGAGGGAAATGAATTATCACTCTGAATATCTGCCCCATTCTGATTAATCATGCACATGACGCACATAAAGACTTCTTGGAAGCTCAATTTGTTGCCATCATCACAGCTCAGCTGCTCTCTTCTAGATAATTTCTAACCATTCATACACTTCACAGTTCAGCTTTCCTGTTGCTACAATGTGTTAGCAATTAATGCACAATAAACAAGCAGAGAATTGTTCTATTTCCAGGGAATAAAATCTCCAAGGACACAAAATGAAATAGAAACTATCCATCCTTCCCCATATCCTAGGAGTTCAAAGAAGAGCAAGCAATTAAGTCCCCTACACCATGTGGCTGAGGCCATGGTTAACAGGCGTTTCAATTTGATACATATTTTACAGCTCCTGAAGTCATATCTCCTCCTAACTATTCACTTCCTGCTTCTCCGTGGCATTAGCACTCAGAAGAATTCAAGAAACCCCATGATAAGGTGGGCCAAAGAGCTGTCTCTACCAAAACCAAGGGGTTTCAGCTCAGTTTAGCTTTCAGCGGGTCAGCCCCTTGATGTGACTCATATGTAGTACCACAGAAATGCCAGAGGAGGAGAGGGTGAAATGAGGTGAGGATTGCATAAGCTGTGTGACTGCCAAAGAAATGCTCATGTGAGCACAGCCCCAGTCCCAGCCTTATTCCTAGGGGCAGAAATGTGAGCGGGGTCCTGCTCCTCCACTGGTTTGTTCTCTGCTCCTCCCCTTTGGCGGTGGCAGCCTCCCAAGTTCCCAGGGTCTGGAGCAGCATCTTTGGGTAGCAGGACCGCTAAGAGGGGCTGGGAAAATCCCAGCAGTACAGCACTAATGATCAGCACTCATAACAAGACAAATACAAGCAAAGGACACTGATCAGATCTGCTGCAAGGCAAGTGAAGTTTCTCCTTAGTCAAGATGCTGTCTTGCTTCCCCACCTCAAGGGCTGAAGGGGGAGGTTACAGCATTCAGAAAATGGACAGAAAAAATGAGGAAGAGAACAAAATTAAAAATCATAACATAATGGTACACTTTAATTTGAAAACCTCTTCCCTAAGTAGATCCTGTGCTCAACACTGCCAGAGGTCACTAGAAGATGAGTGTGCTCCTGATGCCTGAAGTGAACATCACTTTGAGCAAAGAGTATTTCAGATGCAGCGGACTGGCTTGTGGTTTCCATCACCTTCAAGTTCTACAGTGCTCTTTGTTTTGCAGGAAACATGCTTTCGGAAAGCCAAGAAAAACTTGGTTTAATAAACACCAAATTAGAGGAAATGCATTTGCCTCCTTGCCTAAAATGTCACTAAGACACACGTTATTTCAGGTCACTGCAAGATTTTATTCAGTACTTGTCACCAAGCTGCCTCTCTCAATATGGTCTGTGTTACAGCAAGGGAAGTGCAACTGGCTGAATGGACTCTAGAATCACCTTTCTCCTAGAAAAATATCTCAAACAAGTAAGAGTGATGGTGCTGAAGTCCTGTTGCCTGCTGCTTATAAACAAATTTATTTAATGGTATCCTATGGAGTCAAGGAAACACAAGTTTAAAATAACAAATCTAGAGCTTTCTGGTTATCTGTATGCTCCACAGACTGACAGAACTACTTGTGTACAAAATTACTTACTTCACCAGCCACACCTTAAAAACAGAACTACTCAAAAAGCTGAGCAGGCAACCCTGCTTTCCTCACCCTGGGAAAACGTTCAGTTGTCCATGCACACCAGATTTACAGGCCTTCTGTGTCAATCTGACAACTCCAAGACACTCAGGCAGGGAAAAGATTTAGCTCTATAAATACTACTGAACTTTCCATTGGCCATAGATCAATTCAGTGCAGAAGAAAAGCCCATAGCTAAGGCTGGGAAAAATAGAGTTAGGTTTTCTGCATTTGTCTAGTTCAGCTCTAGTTTGAGCAGGTTAAGTCCCATAACTGAGCACTTCTGGAAGTCAAAACATGACTGTTCACTGAGGCTCTGGAGTAATTGCTTCTTGGCCAAGATGGTACGTACGTTAAAATGTATTACAGGATACATAATAAAAACAGAGGTTGTGCTCTTTTGCAAGTCTCGTGGCATGAAACTCAGCTGTTTTGCCCTGCACAGGTTCCCCTAACTGTTCACTTGGTTTCTATCCATCTGGATTTTCACCACAGAATTTTGCTTTGAGCTTTCAATTTGAATACATGAAAGTTCTGCCAAAACCACATCACATTCAAACCACAGGAAATCATGAATTTGGCACTGTTTTGACATGGAAGCTGTAAACAGTGTGCAGGTTCACTCAAAACTGGATCACTGTCCATTGAGTTATGAAACACAACAAAGCTTCCAACAAACCAGGTCAGAATTCTTAACTACCCAAGCAAAGAGAAATTATGTGACTTTTGCAAGGATCAGGATTTTTTTAAATAGTATCCCTCACATTTTTTTCCTTTAGCTACAAACATAATTTGTGAAGAATAAAAAGAGAAGTTGAGTTTCCTCTTTTCCAAGTGTGAGTTACAACAGGATTTAGCTAATTCTCACAGCTCTAACATACACATATCCTATTAAAGACAAGGCAGTTTCCTATTGGCAGCTTTGAGCATGAATAACCGTAAAAGCCAGAGTTTATATAAGTATGGTTTAGTTTTATGTGAAACATGATAGGCAATCAACTTACAGGTAACTTACACTACTGCACAGGAGCCTCATGATTAAAACCCAGTATATTTCAGCTGCCAGACACTAGATTTTTTTCCCCTCAAGATTCCAATTTAGAAAACCACAAGGAACTTATATGAAAACAGAAAAGTCTGAAGTATGATTTTCGACTTCAAATTAAACACTGCCCTAAAGAAATACATACTTGTAAAGAAGTCACAAGTTCATGAAGGATGAAATGAAAACAATCTAGATTTCCAGACCATGCCTGAGAACAATCCAGATTCCAAACCAGCGTTTGAATGCACAGCTACATGAAGATGATTTGAGAGAAGTCAAATGAATAGGAAGCAAAATGTAGTCACTCAAGACTTGTATCACTGCCTGCAAGAAAGCACAGTTTAATCTTGCTGAGTTTCACTTTAACCAGACTTTTCCACCTGAAGTTCTGAATGCCAGGAAAAGCTCTCCAGGGATCCTGAACGCCCAGAACCATACATCAGACATATCTGACCTGTCATTGAGTTTTCAGATGTACACAGTTGCTCTCGCAGCTTTTCCACGTCGTCTGGATGAACCTGTTCATACAAAGTGCTGCCAAACCACTCAGACTGAGGCTGGTTTAGCACAGGAGTCACAGAATCTGACACGTAGATCACTCTTCCCGTCTCAGCTGCAACTACAAACAGGAACCCATCTGCCGCCTCCAGGATAAGGTGTTTCAGTTCCTTCCAAAGAAAGGATTTTATTAGAATGCCAGCAAGAAAAGGGAATTAAATATAACATCTGCCATTGTCTGAGAATATTGTTTTCTTGTGATCTTAGTAGCTGATCAAAACTAAAACAGAAATTTTCATTTATGTAACAATACAACTAAGCTTGCAGCAAGGCATAAATTGCGTGTCTCAATAACAAACAACATTTAATTTCCCGTTATTGCCTTTCATCTGGTGATCTCCATGCACTTTAGGAAAATAAACAACTAATACTCACTGCATATTCTGTGATGGGCATCTAACATTAAAAAATAAAAAGATATTTCAGAGTACAAACAGAGGAAATGAACAGCTCTAACTCATGGCAAACTCATCCCTTAATTAAACATGCTGAATAATTTAATTGGAAAGAAACCATAAGAATTTCTAGTTTGGTTCCCCCTAGCCCTGCTCAGGATGAGCTCTGTTTCTAAATAAAACAAGTCACTGGATAAAAGGCAGAAAGTGTAATGGGAACAAGGAAAGAATCCCCAGCCTCTTCGTCCATTAGAGAAGAGCCACTACACAAGAAGGTTCTATAGCTTTTTGCTTTCTTTTTCCAGCCTGTGTGTGAAGCCTCAGCAACAACCAGAAATACTCCTTTTCCTTACCAGAACTTGAAAATCTCTCACAGCAAAGGATGACAACTACCACTCCAGTTCCTGAAAAAGAAGCTTCAATAGCCTTTGATAGCTCCAGTGATCACCAGAGCTTATTAAGATACTACACCTGGAACTCAAACTTTGGACAACCTGAGTCCCATTCCAGGTGAGACAGCTCAGCAGGATTAGTGTGTGAGTCGTTACATTAGTTGGTAAAGTAAGATAAAAATCTGGCAAACTACTAAGAAACGGATAACTCATCTCAAGAAACACTCAACAGACTGTCAACTTCTGCTGCTTTGTTATAGGGAAAGAACACTGATTCTGACCCACTGACTAAACAAAAAACCTCATTGCATAGCTGGCCACACTATACTTGAGGACAATCTCACCAGTTTTGCACATGATTAATAAAGATGAAAACAAGCTCTGTAATTCTGCAAGATTAAAAAAAAACAAAAACAAACTAATTGCAATGAGAAGTAACTAGGGTGTGCCACCATCAGAATGGCACAGTCCCTTCAGAAAGACACTGAAGGAGAGCTGGAATAAGCAGTTGAGAGCACTGAGGGGTCAGCAGCAGCTGCTGTTTATCCAAGAGAAAGAAGTATTGACTCCAGCCATAACTTCCATGTGTAAGTGCTTAAATCACTTCAGACCACAAAAATGAACACTACACCCATAGGACTTCAGAAACAATTGAGGTGGTAGTAATTTTCAATGCACTCAGTAAACACAGTTTTCCTTCAAGCACTGGGTGCATCTTCCTTCTTCATCAAAAATGTAACCAAGGATGTACCTCAGCCAGTACAGATGGGATTCATCTCTGCCCAGTTCAGCTGCTGGGAACTCCAGCATTAAGACTAAACAATGTTTTTAACCTTCTTCTAATTCCCAGAGGAAGAGGCAGGTCTTTCCAGACTCATTTTTATGTATTTTAGAGAATCTTTGTTAGGGTGGAAAGAACCCTGTCCTGGGTTGGCCATATGACCTGTTTGTATCCCCAGTTGTCCTCTTGCTTATGCTGGACATTAAGCTCTACAGCTTTAAGTTAGTCCCAGAGAGACAGAGAGAGTGAAAGTGGAGGAAAAAAAGCCACTCGCCGTTTGTCTGCAGGATACCTTTACTCCTATGAAGCAAGGCCTTGAGAGAGCGGAAAGGCTACATTCCAGTGGGACAGCGTTATCTTTTTTTCATTCTCTCGGGTGTGTGCGGGAACAGCTCACAGCGGAGGGTTTCCTCGGATTTTTCTCGTCTTTTTTGCAGGGAGAGACTTTGTTTCTTTTGCTGGGTATTTTTTCCTTTTTCCTCCTCCTGGGACTGGCTGGCATCGCGTGGGCCCAAGATACCAGGGAACCCTCGGGGGCCCCCCC
>JAHLSL010013314.1:407807-425616 GCA_025920805.1 Petroica traversi | reverse complement strand
GGGGGGGGCCCACCCCTAATCCTGAAGATAAATTAGGGCATATGGTGAGCAGTTACTAGAGAAACGTTCTCTTTTAAAATGAAAATCAGAGCTTTAGCCTCTCTCTGCATCTCAGGTGAATGTTAAGCACACTCAAAGAGGGGGGAGAGGATGAGATTGAGCTGCTCAGTTGAGGGGGCACTGCCTGTTCAGCAGAGACTGGGACCAAGCATTTAAGAGAGGGGCCTAACTGGTGTTCCAGAGGCCAAATCCATGCACCTCGCTCCCTGTCTTCTCTGCTGTGACTCTGGAAGGGATGCCAGAATCAGTGACACATGTAAGAGGGATCTACCATATGCCCCAGCAGGAGAGTGAAAGAGCAGGTTTTAAGTCAAAGAGGTGAAATTCTCCATGGTGCCTCCACACTTGACTGTTGTGTTCACACAACCCATGCATGTGGAATGCCTCGGGATCTCACCACAAACCAACACCTTTTTGTGTGCCCCACAGTTCAACAACACCACTTGGATGTGGAAAAGACAGTGGGATGTGGACACAGAATTGGAAGTAAACAGTGGCAAAAGACAGCTTTGGTCTACTCTAGGGGAATTCTTGTTGCAAGTGCTCAGCTTGAGGGACAATGTGAGACCAATCACTGCAGAATGAGCAGCCAACACTAAAACCAGGATCCTCTGAAGCATCCAAAACTAGACATGCCATGCAGAAACCACAGCACCCAAAAATCGCACTGAGGAAACATCAGTCTTATGATTTGTAAAACCAAAAAATTATTTCATACATTACTACTTGACTTTGAATGCTATTTTGATAGTACCTCTTATTTTTATTTTCAATTTTCATGTTTGTCACCTTATTCATTCCAGTCATGGTGGTAATTCTATTCATCCATATCTAGGCTGGGATCAAGGCACAAAAATTTTCCAGAGCCATCATGAAGTAATGAAAGGATCTGGACCACATTCATATTCACTGCCTGAAAGACCAGCACAACTCATATATGACTGAAAAAACTCAGAATGCCCTTTAGCACAATCCACAAGACCTGCACCTTTGCACCTACTGTAGAGAATATTAGAGACTAAAAATTAAACTTGAAGCACAGACAGAAGATGCAACTACAAGTTAGGTTGGGAAGGAGGGAAAGGCTAGTTGCTTCTTCGTCCCTTATCTTCCTGAAAAATGGCACGGCACCTATGCCCCTGCATTTTTCCCTGGCTATTTTTCCATTTCTTATTCATAATTTCTTGTTATCTCTTCTTGACCTACTCAGCCTCCGACTGAGGTGAACTATTCCTTGTACTCTTTTTAATAAGACAATACATCCAACTGCTGACAAGTCCTGCCAAACTATGACCATTTCCCTCAAAAGAGGTTACTGAAATTCAAAACAGGGAGCAAAGGTTAAAAAAGAAGCCTTAACGGCTCCTCTTCGGAAAGCATGTCTCTAGTCTTGGAAAACAATAAACCCTCTCAGAATTAAAACAAGGCTTCTATCTGCACTGCAGAATGAACAGGAAAACTGACCTGAACCTAAGCACCCGGACTGCCTCTAAAATTTGGTAATCTTTCCTCTGCAGAAGTGGGGGTTTTAACTCAAGGAGAAGGGCACCCAGGTCTCCATCATGATTATGATGGACTGACACATTAGAAGAAAATCACACACAAAGTTTGGAAGTGCATGAAGGAGTGACCCAGAAGCAAATCCAGGGACCTGGCACAGACTCATGTTGAAAACACAACCTGAGCCTTCAACACTTGGCAAATGTCTCAGGTATAAATAGTTACAAGTGGGAAAGTGCACATGCAAATCGGGCAGGGAAGCAGGGCAGCTACTGTAAAAGGCCAGTTTACAGAGAGGATGAAAATCTGACTTTGAAAGGCTGTTTCAGGACTGATGTAAACATTATTAAAAGAAGAGAGGCAGTGGCTTAGCTTGCATGAAGGGGCACAGTAAAAGAGCAGAAAACAGCAGCAGGACCATTTAAGGTGTTTGAGTGTGACCTTACCTGGTCTTTGGCCATTACAGACATGATAATGCACTCATACAACATAATTCCACACGCAATTGTCTCTGCATTAATTTGCCCTGGGTTTATTGACATTATTTTGGCTGATATTACTGACATGTGGCAAAAGTGCTAAGCAAAACCACCAAAAAACAAGGCTCCCCAAACTATGCATCATTTCCATTTTAAATGAATGGTGCTTCTCCCTCCTTCTCTGACATTTTGTATTTGCCAAAAGTAACTGCATAATTATAAGTTATGTGCAAGAAACAGAAGGTAGCATTCAATGTTATTTTCTATACTTTTTACTTAGCATCAGACCTAGCAAATAGCATATATGGCTGTTCTGTTACATACAACTGCCCACAGCTGACCCATTAATGAACTCACAAAAACCGTGCGAGCACACACCCAGCCTGGGCAAACAAACACCAGGAAAAAATAATAAACTCTAACGACTTTCTTTCAAGTTTCTCAGGGACAGTTCATGCTCAGCCCATTAATTCTTCATTTAACAAGTCTGTTTCATTTAGCTTGTTTTGGTTGGCATTCAATTAGAAATTCATGTACAGGACAATTTTTTCCTTTTTTAAAACACAACACTTGTTGTATTTCATCCAGTAAAACATCAGGAGGTAAAGTGGAAGCTGCAAGACCAGCTAAAGCTACACTAAATAATCCTGGATTAGACAAAACACCTGCACATGGCCCTGTCCACAGGATTATCACTAATTGTTAAGAGGGTCTGGGAATATTTGTTGCTCAGTAAATAAGCAAAAAAAAACCAAATTGAGAGTTACCCAGTTGGCAAGTGCAAGTTAAAAAATAACCCACACAACCATATTATCACCTTTACTGTGATTTCAGTTACGGATGTGTTTTATCATATCTGACTCTACATTCTTAAGATTTATTTAGATTGGACTTCTGTCTACACAGAAAGAAAAGCCCTCTCACCCAATCACCCCTCATCTTCTGCCTTGCACAGCATCCCATCTTTTGCTGACCACTCTCAGGACTACATATACATACATACATACATATATATACACATATATAAAAACCAGAATATATACATATATAAAAAGCCTGCACTCCTTTTCCAACTGCATTGGCTTGTCCGCTCTTGGGAGTCACCCCAAGCCAGTCCACTCCTCAAAGGCAATGTCGAAGTGTTTCAGCCACGGTCACACTATCCCATAACTTTCCCCTTCTCATCCTTCTTACCTTCTCACACTCTATTTTCTGATCAATCACAACTATTTCTGGATGCCCCAAACACCCTGCAAGGAGCATCTGAGAACACCAAAAAACTATATGGGCTCTATCTAGAGCCTATCCAAAACCATGGAAAAGAAATTCACTGAGCCCTATGAATCAACCACCAACCTGGCTCAAGAAACCTCAGAGCCCCACATGGCTGGAGGGTGGGACGGTAGCCAGGGGAAGCACCAGATATGCTTATTCTGATTTTATACTCCTTCAAGCACCTGCTTTTGGTCAGTGCTAGAAAAGACATGCTGGGCTTGAAAAATGTTACTTTCAGGACAAGACAGTATGTTTTTACATCAGGAGCAGCGGACACAGCACTTCTTAAGAGTGTTTCTTCTACAAAGATAAGAAAGATAGGAAATTAGCCAATTACCACTATTACTTTATTTCATAAACAATAAAAGCAAGCATCTCCCATTGCATGTCCTTGCTCTAGATGACTGATTATTAGTTTTATACCATCACTGCTATTTGTTCATTCCTAAACTCCTCTTGCTTCCTTTCCATCTTCTAAAATCATCTAAAAATATTTGTAAGCAAATTTCCTTTTATAACTTCCTATGTAAATGTTTTATGATAAAGAAATAATAGCAACAGTAACTGCTCAGTAGTTTATCTACATTATGCCATCATTTAAGACTTCATTTTTATTCATTCATCTTCAAACTATTTCTTTTAAAATAATATTTCCACTATCTTCTATCCAGTAGTCTGGCTTCTTACTATCTATCTAGCATTTATTTTCCAGCAATAGAAGCTGGAATTTCTTTAATTTAGATTTCAAGCAGTTTCAGTGCTTGATCACAAATCCGTTTTGCCTATGTACAAGTTCAACTGCCAATTTGTGGAAATTGTTTTGAAACTGCTATTAAAATACTTGCAATGGCATACATAACTAAAAAAAACCACTGAGATCAATACTGTGGTTCTCCACAGTTTATATCATAACAAGATGACAGCACTCTAAACTCCTATCAACTATATCAAACATAGTCAATAGCTGTACAAATGCAAAGAAATAAAGCTAATTGGTAATAAATCCATCTAGAACATTCACCGAAATGGATTTTAACTAAATGCAGATCAGGGGCAGCCTAGCTTCCCAAGAAATCCAATGTTCTCTCTAAACTATTTCATTTCATCCTCTACCAAGAAATGCACAGAATTCATATGAAAGTCATTGCCAACAACACTTGTCCATATTTTCTGTTAATTACAGAAGAAATCAGCTATCAGATTTCATGAGCATGTGAGGCAGTATTTATGACTGTAACTTTTGGTTCACATTTGAAGAAATCTGACATGATATTTCTTAAATAATGAGCAGAAATGTTAATGAGAATTAATAAATTCTTGGTCTCCTCTTATAATTGTTTCATAAAAATATTCTTATAACACATTTTCACTGAGAAAACATTGTCTAAGTTCACAGGTGCAAGTAGTTACATCATTTATCCTGAATGTGGAAATTTGAAAATGCACGGAGCCAGACCAAAACAAAGGTGTTATGTAAAACATGGACCACTCTGATTCAAATTATTCACTGAAAATTACTGACTTGTGTCCTTCAAATGCTTTTATTATTTATTACAGAGATTTTTAAGTGTGCCACAGAAAGGCTTGTTAATTTTAAATTTAATTCAGAACAGCAACTTGCGTTACCAAATACTTAATTATCAGTAAATTTACAGTGTCCTTGGGCACTGTTGGGTAATCAGAATGCTATTGTTTTCATTAAACAGCATTCTGCTGATAACACTAATGACTTCAGTTCTGCTTGATCAACAAGCAAATGATGCTTATTTGATGTTATGATAATTAATTGGCCTTTCAGGTGTTTTCACACCCCAATTCATTACTAAGAATAAGAATTTTTATATGAAATACCTTAAAAAGAATATCAGTATTCGTCAAAAACACATTCTAAAAATAGGGTGTGGTTTAGTACTTCCTCCTTTTCTCACAATTTCTAATACAACCTTCTCTGCCTAAAAACTGTGGGGGAAAACACTCCACATTTAATTACATTTCAAAAACCCAGGCTGAGCCTGAACATTGCAAATACCCAGTTCATTTTATATCTGTCTGAAATTCTAATAGGTCTAAGGAGATTTTCTGATTAAAAAATATTTTTTTTCTCCTCTGAAGACAGGAGGAAATAGCCAATCTCACTTCACCATAGTAGCAAAAGGATCAAAAAATATGATCAAATGGGGTGTACAAGTGAACAGGCTGCTCATGTCATCCAGTCATTTCTTCTCCACACACAGTTTATGAAATACTGTAGTCCAGCCCTCAGACCATGGAAGAGCACTATGGATAAGAAAATTCCAGATACAAATTGAACTGAACCTTAAAAAGCCATCCGAAAAGAGTGCACCAGTCTTCCCACAGTGTTCATGTGGCACCTGTCACCAATCTGGATGTGTTCAGTTTAAGCTCCCATCAAGGACAACCTTCAGAACATGTTCTTATGCCTTAACTAATATGATACAGCAACCCACATTAGCAGTTATCCTCCACTCTGCAGATGGGTTTCCCAAACCCTGGGCTTTTTCTGCAAGGAAAAACCCCCAACATTTCAAATAAAGATCTTATTGATTTCTCTACTTTTCACTTCACTAAATGTTTTTTCAAACATTCTTCCTTTTTGCCAATTTCACATATCTTTCATTACTGTAAAAAAAAAATAAATAACAGAACTTCACAAGCTTTTGGGTGCTCAAAGATAACTGCATTTGCTGTTGTTGTTGCTGTTACCTTCTAGAATTTTTCATTCTCACAAATGCTGCAAATAGCACACCCCAATATTATGGTATAAGGGAAACTCCTTCATAGGCATGTAGAAAATACAAAGTACTGCTAAGCTCTGCCGCAGAATATTCCTCAGGGTTACTTTAACTTTACTACGCTCCCAAGAATTTGTCATGAATTTTTGGAAGACTTTTTTTCTCCTTAACTTCTTACCAGAGCTACTTCCTGAACATATTCCATAAAACTAAATCTCATGGTTTGCTTTTTAAAATTCCCAGTTTTTAAGTAAGAGAGAAAATGCTATTTCCAAGTAGGCTGTGCTAGACTTTCTGAAGTGATCAGCAGTAATGGCCATGCTCTTACTTGCTTTTTCAGAATTACAGAGTACAAGATTTGCTGGATGTTCTACCAGTGGGCTACTAAAAGAAAAAAACCCAACATAACAACAAAGCATTATTTTTCTACGTCCTCATATTCATATTAAACATGATTTGACATCCATTACAAGCCACTTGTGCCCAAAAGCACACAGACAGTTTGTGGATATTTCAAACGCAGAAGTGAGGAATGATACTGAAAAAAACCTCACTGTAAACAAAGTGGATGTTTGTCAAAAAACAAGCTGATTGTTTGTCTGTAAATATTGACCAAACTAAGGTTTTAGCTTTGCTATTTGCTGACTGAAGAGCAGCACAGGCAAGTACACAGGACACGCAATATTAGTCTGAATTTCAAACTTGGCAATCAGGTCCCAGCTACTACAGGGACTCTACGCACCCAAGCAAACAACCAGAGGCAGCCACATACATTTACCAAGAAATCACTACAAATGCTTTATCACTGCACTTCAGCATTAGAAAGAATCATGATTTCATTTCTGAAAATGTATTTACTTCCAGGGAGAGCTCACTGATTTGATTTAAAGAGCAGTTTGAATTAACTCACTAACCAAATACCAAATAACATAATACATTTTCCTACTTTTTAAATTTAACTTGCAAATGCACAATGAACAGTTGAAAACTAACTCATTATTTTCACTCAGTGCAACTGTGTTTTTCATATAGTTTGATCATCTCTTTGGTGTGTGAAGCAATGTACATTTTATCCTCAATCTTAATATGAACTGTAACTGGATGAGAAATAACTAATGTGTTTTCAGAGGCAAATTTAAATGTCAAAAGCAACCAAAAGACAACAAGACATGAATTGTAAACCCTACATTAATATTTTAAAGCCAGGTGGATTGTTGCTAGTTCAGCACTGAAATAACTATCTATCATGTGTATATTCTGCCAAGACACTTAAAAAGCACATTATCCAAATATCCTACCTATTCTGTAAAGGAAATACAAATTAATGGTTATTCATGTGCCTGGAATAAATAATAACTACTGTTTCCAGAGAAAAAGAACTGTATGATTTCTTTTTCTCTCTCCGTTTCTTCCCTAAGGGAAAAAATTTTTTTGCTAATCCAACATAAATGTGGTTGCAATAGAAGTCTATTAATAAAACATTATCAATTAGTACATCACAATGAAACACATTCTCAGCTTGTCCCAGCATAGGCATCTTAAAAAGATGTCATTTTTACAACTGACACATGAAAAAAGCATCTCAAATTAGGCAGACTTATAAACAGGACATGCAAACTGCTGGTAAGATAAATGAAAACAAAAGTCAGATGACTTAATTGTGGCATATGAATGTTATTTATCAGAGATTCAGTAGAAAGCCTGTACTAAATTTGAACCCTGTCCAGGGGCTGTACCACGAGCCTGCCTTCTTGCTGTGGTTGGTTCTCAGAGACGAGGCAGTCAGCCAGTGACACAGGAGAAATATGCAGCCAGTGTGCAACAGCCAGGAATTTTCCTGCACAGCGACAATTTACTGGTCTCTGAAATTCTTATTCATAATTACCAATTTTGTTTTAAATTTAGCAATGACGAAAGAGTGTTTTGTCCTTAGGACCATCTTGAAAAACCAAGAGAGGGGCGTAGGTGGACACACAATGAACTCTGGAGGTGAACATGGACACAACATCATTAACCTGCACACGCAACACCCAGAGATGGAGCCAAGGCTCCTCAAACCCTGAACCATTTACCACATGCATGCCCTTCCTAGAGCAAAGTGAGGATTGGCATGCTGCCTGTGTCTCACTCAGCTCTGCCAAGGGCAGAAAGGCTTTTGCACATCAGTAGATGAGGCAGAACCAATTCCTTAATGTCATATCAACCTTTTCATCAAAGTCGTCAGATACTACTTTAGAGAAGGAATAAAGAGGCATGTGCCAGCTATGAGACTAATGAATAGCTTTCCTCCAGCAAAACATAATTCAGCATGAACTTCACGTTACTGTTCTTTCCACCCACTCACACATCTCCAGCTGATACTACTCAACCAAAATGCCGACAAGCAAAACCACACACCTTTTAATTCAGCTATTGTACACCAGCCCTAAGATTTCATTTTACATTACCATCCTACAGCTGCCTAACCTCAAACATTATTTACATGCCCCCTTTTTTTAAAACATGCATGGAACCTGGAGGGAGAAACACAAGTGACAAAAGGGAACACTTTGGAGAGCAAAGATATCGAGACTGGAAGCTTCTACTAAAATATTAAAGACCATTTTAAGCCTCAGTTCCATCTACAGTTCAGAACCAAAGAGTTCTGCAGCAGAAGGAGGACACAACTAAAACAAAATATGATTAAGTCTTGAGTCAGGAAACAGTTTGGAAATACATAATGTTAGCTTGTCTGGAGAGTGAAAGAATATCAAGATATATTTAAGCAAAAGACTAATACATCTCAGAAAGGCACATGTTCATTGAGTGTTATCAGGAAGAGATCAGAGAGTACAGAAAGTCCAGGAACATTCCGGATTTATTTAGAAGAAAAACAACCCAACATCTGTGATCATTCACGAACCAAGTCTCATGAATAAACTACAAGGAGCCCAAAGACTCATATACATCCAAATACTTCGCAGTGAACATCAACAACAAAGAAGGAAGAAAATCCCTTATTGCTGTCTTACTCTGTAAGTATCCATAACAGAAATTTTATATTTAATTTTGAAGTGTCTGTAATGGGCTATTTTTGATAGGGGGTCCAGGTAGTCCGTCCTAGAATGTTTTGTTCTTTTTTGGAAAACTGGGATATTTGGATTCTGTAGGCCTCAACACGTGGCATTTGGGGAAGACTGTAATGTTCACTTAAGACATTCTTAATTCCAGCAGTCCTCTGTCCCCTTCGCTGCAGATGCAGCTAGAAAGTATTCTTATTTTCCACTCCTCATAAGAAAGCTTGAAAATGCTCCTATACTTTTCTTAGTGATGGTTCATTTACTTTAATTTCAACAATGAAAATGCGTATTTCAAAGTTTCACTGGTAACCAAAAATACACCGCAACTGCTGTTCCCACAAAGCTGATTGCACAGCAAAATAAACTTACTTTTTTTTCCCTCTTAAACCAGAAATATTGCCTATTTAAGATGAAAACATAAAAAACTTAGCAGAGAAGCTCTTATCTCTCAAACACTGAAACCTTGACATAACTCAAATAATTTGCTATTATATTCCCAAACTGAGAAATCTCATTAAAATAAATCTTAATTATACAGCTTTGTCTTCTACAGGTCAAACCACTACTTATTACAGAAAGTGCAAAACATTTTCAGGGTGAGGCATCTATATGCAGAAGGCTAGGCCATCTCTTAAAGATGCTTTAAAAAATATAAATTAAATCCAAGGAAAACACTGGTGTCCCATACACTATGAAATGAACATGACTCACAGGAGTAGGCAACAGACCAACCACTCTTTTCCCAAACTGTCTCACAGGGCAACCTCCATGGACTGATGCTAAATGAGACACCTCTTAGTGACTGGGAGAATAAGAATTTATCATTTCAAACTAAACTTTTCTAGCTAGAAGTACTTGAATTCTTAAAAGCTAGGCTCAAAGCTGAGCTAAGAACTTTGTGAGCAATTTCACTGGACACAACTCAATGGAACACAATGGAAATCCAGCTCAGCCATGGCCCTGCAGTACCAACAGCAACACCCTCTTTTGTCCATGAAAAATGAAACACGACACAGAGGGCAGTGATATACAGTACCTAGTGTCTATTTATAGCTAATTTTATGGCTTTAATCCACTTCCCACAGCTACAATTACAATCAGCAGCTCATTTCAGGGCTGACTTCTGCCACGTGTTGAGGGTCACTGTCTGTTGGGATGATCAACCACCTTCCATGGGGCAGAAGCTCAGCAAATTAAAATACCAGCCTCATACTCAAATGCTGGTCACAGCAAACTTGCCACATAACTTCAGCAGCCTGCTCCTCTTCAGGACACTACTGGACGACTTGGAGACATACCAGATACAACCTGTTTTTATTTACTGCGGTAGTATGTAGAGATTGGGGATGCACTCTGCAAAGCACAGCCCAGAAAACAGGAGACAGTCTCTGTTCTCAAAAGAATTAAACAGTAAATTGAATAAGATCTGAGACTACTGCCATGATCTATTAATAAGAAGGTACTTTAACTCTTCTTGCATTCAAAATAATCAGTTCTATCCCAAGTTCTAAAAGCATTTCCAGTTCAGTTTGAATTTTCCATTCAGATATTACATGCAATACAGTTTTAAAATATATGCATTTCA
Organism: Petroica traversi; assembly: GCA_025920805.1. NCBI lineage: Eukaryota > Metazoa > Chordata > Aves > Passeriformes > Petroicidae > Petroica > Petroica traversi. The sequence continues at coordinate 414,905 of JAHLSL010013314.1, read as the reverse complement.
AGGGCATTTAACAGCACCCAGATGTCCACCTACGTGCACTAATAGAAACAGCCAGCAGTAACAAGTTCCTAAAATCACCTGCTTGCACAGAATTGTGTTCTGGATTAGTACTGGGAAAGTATGAGAGACCATTTTTCAAAATTAGGCCTGCAGGTTCCTCAGAAACAGGTTTTGCTTTTACCTCTGAGGAATACAAATATGCAGTGTTTTTGTTCTTTGCAGCTCAGTGATTTACTGGCATGCCTCTTCCCATAAAATATTTGCATATATCTGGGAGTCAAACTGTTCTGATACATTCTGTGTTTGCCAGGAAGTGAATGCTTCAGTTCAGTGTAACTGAACATTTAAAGAACGACAGGCACCAGGACAAATGGCAGCATAATTAACATACCAATGAAGAGCCAGTTGTTAATTACTATCCATTTTAGGCATTTTGTATGAGCAACTTACCTGAAAAGCCTTTCCATCTGCATGCTGGCAAAGCCAGTAATTAAACAACTCAACACCCCTTTTGCTTGATTAGAGAAAAAATTACAATTATTTTATATTATTCTGTTTGTCACATGCAGTTGACATTTAGATGAGAAAAACCTGCAGCAGCCCAGATCCAAGTATTTGAAATGAATCCTATGAGCTGTCCTTGAACAAAACAGCAACACATCCACACCCCGGGCAGATGCAAGCTAATAGAGGCTCCTAATTTGACCCAGCTGATTACACCTCCCAGTACCTGCTGGGCTGCAGGGAAGGAAGCACAGTTGCTACTTTTAACAGTAAAAGTACCACTTTTCTCTAAGGGGGACTTCAGATGCTCACTACAGAACAGAATCTGAATTTATAAGCTGTTGAAAGACTCGGGAGCAGCACCAGCACAATGCCAGGATTCATTTACATTTCAACAACACTAACGGAGAAGTCAGTACAAAGCTCAGCACAGAGAAAATGCACTGGTTACAGGAGCTGTGAGAAAGGTAGAGGCACCTAAGTGTGAAAAGCAGGATTAAAAGCAGGACAAAAATGCTAAAGGCAAGCAAAATGGAAACAAACACTGACAAAAAAGAGCGAGGAAGCAGAAAGTTTAGAAACATTCATCAGTATGTAGAATATCCAAAAGAAAGGATTTCTCTTTCTCCCTGTGCAGATGGCTTCGCTCAAGGAAGACCAGCGTGCTTTGGGTACAAAAAAAAAAAGGAAATTACATCTATCTTGAAAGCAGCTTCTAATTCATTACACATTGCATGACTACGGCCACTAATCCGTGTAAACAATAAAACTGAGATCCACTTGAAATTTTGACTATCCAAAATAAACACTGAATCGGCTCTTGTTAAAAAATTGTCGTTCTCCATTTCATCCTGCATTTTCAAGCTATGTAATTTCTGCACATTAAAGGCCAGATCTTGCCAAAATCCTGTAACATTTTGTGACAAAGTAGTTCTTCCTGGAACAGACAGAAAGTGCAAGGTCCATGGGAGTTTGTTCAAGCTATTTTCATGTGGATTTTTCTTTGAAACAATGAAAGACAATGAATGATTATTTTTTGGAAGTTTTTTTCTTTAATAACAACGTGCATCTATTTTACTTGGATTATAATCAGAAAGCAAATAAAATGTACAAATGCAGCCTCATAAAATTTTTCTTTTCCTCACTTGACAGAATGATTGATACAGATAGGGTGACAGGAAACGCTTTAGAGCTGAACAAAGAAAACACTGTTAGCAAGAAGTAAACTGTACCAATGATTTCTAGAACAAGAACCCACCCACGATTTCTGGAATGTCACATTTTTGCCTGTGTTGTCCAGCAAATGTAATGTTTTGCACGAAATATGTTGCAGAACGGTGAAGGAGCACCTCTGACTTTGCACATTTCTTTCCCACATAAACTTTACTGAGCACACCCCTCACCAAGAGAAGCAGCTTGGGTTGGTACCTGCACATTTCTGCACCCAGGGCAGCATCTCTGCTCTCCCCAGAGCTGGCGAGACGGAACAGCTCATCCTGAGCTGATTCATCCATCTCTAAACACTGCTGGCCAGCCAAAGACACTTTGCTATAGACAGAAAATCTCAGGAAAATCTGCCAGAGATCTACAACAAGAGCTACAATCTAAATTCCCATCTCGTAAACTGAAGACCCCTCTTTCTCTTTTCTACTGCAAATTTTAATAACATTGTAATTTCTGCAGGTAGCACTGAATTAACACATTTTCCATTCTTGCTTGTCAGTTATGAAGCAGTAAGCCCCTCAAAATTACTCTGAACGACACACATATCTGATCTTCACAACCATTTAAGCATAATCTCTGAATACATCTTCATAATGACAGCCCCATTTCTGTCCTCTTAATAACAATAATCACTACACCAACAGGGTTATTTTGCCTTGACTATTTTGAAAAGGCTATTTTTTTCTTTTCTACCTAATCTCTACTGCAATTTTCCTTGCTGCTAGGAAATACCAGCAACACCATATGATATTACAGAAATCAGCAAGATCTCTTTTGTTTTGCATTTCTATTAGAGGCATGAGAAAACATCATTCTGTTGATAAAAATATTTGGAACTAACCACAAGCTACATATGCAAATTTTAAGTAAATATTTTGTGATAGAAGAGATGAAATCTTTTGTATGCTCTACACCTATATATTAGAAATATAAAAATAATGACATTTCTTCAATGCCAGTTACTGTTCAGTACACCATCTTGAAGGACAAAACATTATCACAGAACAATTCAAGAAGCTTTGGCATCTCATACCATAGTTTGACTAAATTAAGGACCAATTCTGCAGTACAAGAGCTATGAGAACACAAGAAAAAGATCTGCAATGTAAACCAGCCATTAGCTAATGAGTGTTCTAATTTTGAAACCCCCTCTTTTTTTTTTTAACTTTATCTTCGAATGATGACTCTTTTTTTGCATACCAGAAACATCAGAGCTCATTATAACCTCCATCACTACAACACCCCATTTACTCCCCAGGATGCTGTTAAATTGATTTTCTAGTTTACTGCATGGTCTATATTGTAATGAAGGGCAGAGCGGCAGCAACAAAACTTTTGGGCTTTGAATAGAACAATTTTCAAATCTGAAACACTGAAGTAGATTCTTTTACTTTAATCATCAATTTCAAAGCCGTATGAAATATAAAGAAAAGGATGGCCAGGTTGTCAGAAAGCCAGTTCCTTTTGGGAATATGAACTGGGCAGCATCAAAAAAAATGCTTCCACAGCACTTAATATCTTAGTAACTTAAGCCCAAATGTAAGAGTGGGTAACAAATTATCTGATTCTTGGAATACCTAGTTCAAATAGGAGAATGATTTATCTCCACTTAACTCCCAAGTAATATAAATACATAAAAACCAAACCCACCTCCCAGAACCCCATGCACTTGCCTAAACCAAGAGCTCAACTGCAGGGCTGAGTTACAAGTCTTCATGAATATGACAGAAAATTTGCTGTTAACTCCTTACAAACTGGAAGTAAAGACAGCTTATTTAATAATCTTTCTTAACTGAAAATGCCAGATTTTTTACATCTTGGATTAGTCACAGGCTGAAAGTACCCTTCATGAGCTGCTGTGATTGCAGTTGTAATGTCCTAAGCCCCAGCAACTCCCTTCTCTCGTGCCACAACATCTCTACACATTTCTAGTAGATGCCCTTTTGAGGACATGTTGCTCTCCATATCTGTATATTTCCGGCTCTCTGCTTAAAAAGAAATCACTAAAAGTAGCTTAATGGATTACATGAACAACTCAGTTACTTTTTTTCAATTAAATATAAAAATTATATAATTTCATATAAGTATAAAATACCCCTAAGGATACATAAAATCCTAAAACATAGCCAAAAATAGATCCTATGGGATCTTTCCTCGAATGTAACTTCTGATAAACTCCAAAATCTCATTATTTCTTTTGACCTGACTTATGAGTTTTTGACATTTTGGCAATATATCTGTGTGTATTACCTTCCATCTGGGGTACCTCACTGCAAAGAACTGAAAGAATTCCAACAGTTCATTTCACATCACCTGGCCATGGCAGAAGGTGCCGCTCACCATCAGACGGAGCCAAACTGGAACTGGTCACCCAAACCCAGGTGATGTCAAAGGAAAAAAAAATCCTAAACTTCTTAAGAGCTTTATGTTTTCATCCCACCCTGGATAATACAAGGATCACCACTTTGTGTACCACGTTCATGTTAAGTAAAATCCAAACCCAAAGTAGCAACAGTTACGGACAAAGTTTGCATTCCAAAAATAATACATTTAAAACAGACGTGGCACTAAGTTGCTTTGCCGCAAGCAGTAATTTATGAAATGCTTGTTACACCTCCACAGTTTTTTTGTTCTTAAATCCCATTTAATATGCCAATCTTACTTCAGGAGGAAATAAATTAACTGTGATGCTTTGTGCCAATGCAGATGAGCTTCCCACACACCTGTATTGTGTTTCGCACTTCAGTTCATCATCCCGAGTACGAGAAACCAACAAAGTGCTCCTAACCAGACCCGCACCAAGGCTGAGAGTGCAGCAGGAGGAAGCAGCTTATCCCACACGGCCCCTCAGCTGCATCAGGGTGACGGGTGCAGCCAGGCACAAACACCTTCATTAAAAAGAACCATCAGTGTCCATCTAGCACAGCCCAGGAAGCCCACAGAGGTGGCCTTACCCCCATCACAAATTCGGTCCCTGACACTGCCGTTCCCATGAGCCTCAGACGGGAACGGATGCAAACTGCTCCCACTCCTACGAACTTCCCTAACTGAAACTCTCCATTAAAAAAAGATCAGTGGGAAATCGGACAAATCTGCATTTAACACTAGAGAGAAGATGCTGCCACAGAGCAGTGCATGGTTCTGCAGCAGGAGATCCCACACTGAAAAACCTTCCCATGGTTAGAGAACACCCAGATTTTCTCTCTCCGCTAATCCCCACTCCACTATCTAGAATATGACTAAAACCACATGTATTTGTATTGTGGTAGCTGCAAGTTATTGTCCTGCCTAAATTACCAACTGTTATTAGAACCCCAGACAATTGCTTAATAAAAATTTAATCATATTGTAATTTCTAATCATCATTAAAGATGTTTAATAAGTTAATCCTCTATTGTGCTCCCCTAATACTGCAGATCAGAAAGTCAACTGGTGCAAGGTGGCACAGCTTCACCAATACTAATAGGGCTACTTTCATGTTACTCCAGTTGAGGATCTGTCCCCAAGAGAAAACAACAAAACTAAAAGCATTTTGCTACAGATTTTGACTGTTTCTCTGCACTGCTTTGCAGTTACTGAAAAAAAACCCAACAAACGAATAAACAACTAAGAACAGCAACAAATCACACTTCTAAAAAGCCACAGTAAAGTCAAGGTGCTTCACACAGGTCTATCTTCTGCTGTCCATGGTAGAGCAAAGGCAGCACTATAGTACAGAACGGGGTCTCCTTTCCTCACAGCTATCCACTTCAACCTCGCCCCAGTGTCTGACAGCAATGCTCACGCATAGAAAACGTGGGAGAATCACTACCAGGCAGAATCTGTCTCTCAGCTCAGATCTGCTCCAGCCACCCTAACGGGAGCAGAATGATGCTCTGTAACCTCAGTCTTGCAGAAGGGGATCTTGGGTCCCTTCAGGAGACCAACAAGTTTCCTCCTCCTTCCCACAGACCGGCAATCTGTGCTTCACAGCGTCTGAAGACCACACTGAAAGTCAACTTTCACCAGGTCACATGCACAGAGATGCACACAGACAACATCACATCCCTTTTTTTTACGTTTCCTCAATATTCCCATTACACTCCCTCAATTCACAAAGTGGCCTCAGGAGAATAGTAGTGAAGCCCAATGCAGAGGTGGGAACACTCTGTGCCTGCTCTACCTCCTGCAACCACATCTTTTTTGTGGCTTTAGCTGTAAGCAGGTGGGTACAGAAAGTGGAAAAGGTTGGTGCAAAAAGGGCACTGGGCTCTGCTATAACTCAACAGTTTCAGCACTGACCTCCAAGTGGACAGGGCTGTTCCTTCAGTGTGTAGCTTAGAGAGAAGATGGGAGAATGGCAAACCAAACCCACGTCAAAAAATGCTGTTTGTATCCTCCTCTGCCTGCAAAACTGATTGTAGCTGTGAGGGCTGACAGTGAAACTCTCTGTTATCATGCACAACATAGTATCCTGAAAGCTAAACAGTATTAATTTAATAACCGTCCATTAAATATTGATTTCTATTTAATATGTAGAATTCTGATATTAAAACTTAATCTGACTGACAAATATCAGTTTCTGCTTACTGTATCAGCACTTACTGAACCAAATTCATTGTTTATATCATAATATTTACTTTCAGCATGACAACTACACTACCAACTACAGCAGGATTTAATCTAATGAACAAGCTCTAGTTGGCATTTACTCAAGCAAGCCTTTAATTGTCAGAACTCAACCTGACTCTACAAAAAATTACACAATGCAAGCACATATTAAAACAAGTAAAACTGGAATTGACCTTTAATAGCAATATTCTTTCTTAGTGCTGAGCCCACTGCGAGATGCTTTGTCCTCTTATTTTTAATGTCAGATACTTGTTGATCTGCACCAAGTTGATCCAAGTACATCTCCAAAATACTACTCTGTCCTTTCACCCAAACGCACTTTATTCCATCACACACTGAACAAAACAGATGTTCTATCTCACAGACAAATAACAAAACGTCGGGGAATGTCTTCCCTCACAAAAAATTCAATGGGAAAATGTTTGTAAGTCTCCTTTGTCAATAACGCTAGTACTAACAGCAAATATTTACTGCATCCTTTGGAAGGAAAACAAACAGAGGGCACACGCCGAGGTGCCCTTGGTCAGTTTCAACACCGTTTTGGCTTTACAAGCCGGCAATAAAGCTGACAGATGCAGAGGATGCCGATGTTCCACTCATGCCCAGGGCAGGCACGGGTCTGCAGGGCGCCGCACTGCCCGGCCGCGCTGTGCGCTGCCTATGCCCGCCAATGCTTATGCACAACTCTTCCTTTCTGCAGGGCTGCACCGAGGGCCGGGGTGTCCCGGGGAACCCCACGGGCTCCCTGCTCACGGCTCT
>JAHLSL010013314.1:355646-407407 GCA_025920805.1 Petroica traversi | reverse complement strand
GCCCTCCGGCCTTGTGGGACATGGTGGGGGGTGCAGTGGAGCCTGCGGGCGGTGGGGGAGCGGGGCCGGGGGTGGGTGCGGCCCCACGGCCCCAAAACCAGCGGGGGAACGGGGTGGTGTCCGTGACCTCCGGCTCTGAGGGGCAAGGTTGGGTGCTCTCCATTACCCTTAAATTGAGTGAAAAGAATGGAGTGCTGTCCATGACCTCCGGCACTGAGGGACAAGGTTGGGTGCTCTGTATTGCCTTTAAATTGAGGGAGAGCATTGCGGTGCTGTCCATATCAGGGAAGCTTGGATGCTCTGTATCGCCTTTAGATTGAGGGAGAACACTGTGGTGCTGTCCGTGACCTCCACCACTGAGGGGCAGGGTTGAGTGCTCTCCATCGCCCTTAAATTGAGGGAAAAGAATGGGGTGCTGTCCATGACGTCCGGCACTGAGAGGGAAGGCTGGGCGCTCTCCATCACCCTTAAATTGAAGGAGGACATTGGGGTGCTGTCCATCACCTCCAAAGCTGAGGGGAAAGGCTCACCTGCACCTCTAAATTGAGGAGGAAGGTCGGGATGCTCTGCATGACCTCCTAAACTGAAGAGGAGGATTGAGGTGCAGGTCACCACCTCTGAAAACTGAGAGGATGCTGCCATCCGTGTTGTCCCCAGACAATGACATCCGTTCTCCCCTGAGGTGACAAGTCCTGAGGAAGATGGAAGGGTGATGAAGCCCCCTGATTCACACTTACAAGTGTAGAAAAGTATCCAGGAATTCAGACATTCTGTGCCCCTCCAGGTGGAGTATACAAATGGTATCATATTCTAAAAAACCTTAGTTTGCCTTGCACAGCACTTGCTGTCACACTAAGTAGTTCAAATGAACACATGATCCTTTGTAACTCAGCTCAGTCATTGCATCACAAACACAAGGACAAAAAATACGCTTTCAATGAAATTGGAGATTTTTCTTATAATCTCTTAACCCGGATCTTCCAGGGGGAAAAACCCAGTATCCCAGAATTAAATTGCAAGATTTCTGAAAAGCTACTGGTGTAATAACTGCAGCAGTCACACGTAGTGTGTTTCTAATACTGGAAAAAAAATAATGAATTTTGATGGCTTTGTCTTCCCCCTGGAATGCCACAAGCGCCTGTTAATCTTTAAATGCCTGCCCATGGCTGTGCTCAGTTGCCCTGAACAGCCCTGCAGAAGTGGATGGGAGCAGTCAAAATGAAAAGTTGCAAATCAATCCCTTTCTTTGCCAAATGAGTAACTCGAACCAGTTTATCCATTAAGATGTAAATTGGCAGAAAGACGGGGAAAGCATGGAGGCTGTGTTTACTCATTTCCTGAAGAGGAGTTTAATCAGAATGGCACTAAACGCTCCTGGTTATTGAGAAAGTTTACTTTATCTTTGATTTATTGTGCTTTTCCCTATCAGATGTGGAGCTGTTTTTCTAAGCATCTTACTGCTTTAGTGCCTGCTGATGCTGTAGAGTTTTGGATGCTCAGCAGGAAATCTTAATTCTTATCTCAAGGAATTTACCCTGCTAATACTACACTGTTAATATCAGCAATTTTGTAAATGCAGCTTATTTCTGTTCTGATAAAACACTGTGATTTGAAATCTTGGTTACAGTTTTTCTAGACCCTTACTTTTTATAAGGAAGGCAAAATTTGGAGTGACTTACCCTGCTGCAGAGTCATAGCTCAATTCCTTTAGGTTTCTGGAAGTCTGGTGTTCAAATTGCACAGGTAATGCTGGTCATGAAAGCATTTCCATGAGCCTCCATTATGTCAGGTTACATATGTGCATAAAGGTTAAAAGGTCAAACTCCTAATACTATAATGGTAGTAAAGTACCTTATAAAACCAGAATTTATAACATTAGGCTCTTCTGAGTGTCCTCTGAAGACCTTTACAAGTGTTCAGAGGTTAAACCTTATCACCCTCTTACCAGAAAAGCACTAATATTTCTTATTTCATTCCTATTTTTGAGATAAGGAAGCCACCCCAAAAAAACCCGAGAGATCTGACAGTGCACTCTCATAGCTTTCAGCAGACAGATGGAATAAGTCCTACAAAAACTGAATATAAACCAACAAAACCACTCAACTGCCTGTGCTATCCCCTTGTGTGATATCCCATGAGATGTTAGATTAGCCTAGGAAAAACACATTACAGGGTATTTGATACTGTGTTCTGCCTAAACAAGACCTTGGGGTTCGGAATAGAACAGGTTCTGTCAAATCTTCTGTGATTCAGACACAATTAAGCAAAATAAAGCTGCTTTTCTTTTTTTGTTTGGTGTGAGCTTGGTTGACTTGCTCTATTCAGCTTCACACGCAATTCTTTGTTCTCTTAAATAGGTTGAGGAATGGATTGATTTTCTCTCCTCCCCATCGTCTCTATCTTAATAGACGGTATTAGTGGAGTCTTTCATAGTCCCTGAAACAATCCATAAGTGAATGGAATTATTCTCTGTTTATCTGTAATCCTCTACTTCCTTGCTATCTCATCCTGAGCCTTTCCAGAGTTGTGGGGAGATCCATAATACTGGCAACTGGAGAGAGAAACCATCCCTGCAACGTGTTCTAGTTATGGTGAAAATGCACACTCCATGTTTTACTTACACTGTAATTTAAAGAGCATGCGCACAGTAAAGCAGGAAATTAATTTAGTTACTGAATAAATTCATTTTTTGTTAAGTTTATGCTGAGCTATGTACCTTGAAAGCCTAAATCCTGTGGAATGGGGCTCCTCACAGCAGAAGCAGGGACAGAGCTGGACTCTACCCTGTCACTTGCAGAGAGATTATCAATATCAAGCATAAAATATGATGGATATGCAAGATAGGAATAGGCAAACTTTCTGCTCTTCCTGCACCACAACAGGGGGTGCGTCACCATTTTAATAAAATTGCAAACAAATGTTGACATAATGTGTAGCAATAGGAAAGTAAACAAATTAAGGAAAGTGATTTTTATCTCAATCTTGTTATTATCATACCAGAGAATGTCTGTTAGGTGTCTTTACAGTGATTGTTTCCAATTTAGATGGCTATTACCACTGATAGCAGTGCTCAGCATACATGTGTATTCTGTTTCTTGGCTGGAGAGGCAGAAATAGATGAGGTGAGCACTGCAGCACAGTAAAACTTCTCCCCATTAATGCCTTTTCTTGGAAAGCTTAGCACTGCTCTGCTTTCCTGTAAAAAACTGGACTTTGTACCTTTCTATGTGGCCATCCCATGACGTAAACTAGTGATTTCAAATTATTTTATTTGTTTTAAATAAAGGAAAAGTAGAGGGTTTTTTTATTATTATTTCCTTTGAAAAACCGAAGTCTTTCCAAGATGGATATAATGGGTAGAAAATCACAAAAGAAAAAGGAAATAAATTGAAGCAAAAAAGATTATGTATTCAGTGTCATAAATGGATAAAAGAGATCTTTGGTGTTTTTTACTAATTTATGAAAAGTCCACTTTAATAACAACACTGAGAAACAAAGTCTGAAACCTTGAACTTACACTTACGCAGTAGAATTTTCTTTTCTGGGGACATAAACCAGTTAAGTGAAATTTCAGACACTTTAATCCAGTATAATCAAAACCAGTGACATTTTAATGAAGTCTCATACTTTAATAAGACCTCCCAGCTACATTCTTTGATCTGTGTTTCCATTGTAATTGAGTTAATATATTGCTCCCAATTCATCCAAAGGTCTTTGATAGTTTGGAAGAGTATGATATATGTATATTAAACAACCCCATCCACTCAAGTACTTGAAACTGGAACACTATGTGCCCTTTTAAATTTGTTTCATCATGTATGGGTGGCCACACTTGCCTAAATAAGCTATAGAGAAAATGATGAAATTTAAAACATGAATTATCATAGGAAGGTCTTAAAAGCATTTGTTAAGGAAATTACAGCCTTGTTCTTTAAACTATCCCATATCATTTAAGAGAAAAATGTATTCTTCCTATAAAATGCAATAAAATAGCTCAGTAGGAATGTGTAAGTTATATTAATCTCTATTCAGTCCTGCAGGTATAGAAATGTAATTTCTGTGATGTTCTCTACAGCTATTGCTGTTAAATTTTGCAGTGGTTTTTCTTCAGGGAAAATGACATTGGGTATTAGAGAAACCTTTCTAAAGGTGAAATGTGTGTGGCAGGTTTCTCCTACCTAAGAAATGTAACTGAGATCAGACAAGTGTTCCTGTGCTAGTGGAAGCATGGACTAGGAGCCAAACACCTGACAGATTTTTCATGTCTTAATTTTAGCTCTATCATTTTGAGCTTCTTCAAAGATTGTATAAATTTACCCACCTATGAACAACCAAAATTTAAAAAATGAAACTTGAAAATAAAGCCTCAGAGAGGAATAGCTGGTGGAAGCACATTAACACATAACCTGTTTTCTTTGCAGTGTTTACTAAGCAGATTTGATTTCATTTCCTGACATTAACCTCGCTCCCTGGCAGAAGCACTGCCAACATTAGACATCATTAAGCTGATAGAGGCTCTTGGTGGTTACCTCAGGCAGAACTGACCACAAAACATCTGGGAATACACTTTTCACACTGCATACCTAATTATATCTCTGAAACCATTCTGTAAAGCAAATGGGTAAAACCCCAAAATGTTATAAACAGTACTGATCTGCTTACATAAACCCAAGACATGAGCAAAAAGATATATCCCAGAAACAGCAGTGAATCAGCAACTGAGATCAGAACAACGCAAGTCAAGCCTTTTTTCCCCAAATGCCACATAGCTCATGTCGAACTAAAAGCTTTTTCTTCTGAAGGGATGTGTTGCTGGTATACTTTAATTGGGTTATAATGATTTAAAGGACAGAGACCTGTTGGATTGGAGACATGACAAATGTTGTTCCGTATCAGTAAAGAGTCCTGAATATATTTATCTCTTTTGACCTTCAGAAATAAAAATTAAATTCTTCAGAAACAAATATGCACATGACTAGTAGCTCCAGTAAGGTGAAGGCTTTTCCTTCAACAATTTTTCCACTGTGGAACATCATCCTACCCACTAGTGCTATAATGCTAGCTGGAGTGAAAGATCAGTCAGTTTAGTACAAATTAGCAGTAGAACCAGAGCTGGGCTTTTGCAGGGAAAAAGGCCTTTTTCTCACTGCTCACTGTGGGACTAAATTCCTGTTTTCTCAGGTCCTGCTGCCCCATCTGCTCTATTACAAAGTCTATGAATGTTGTAAAATCTAAAGATTCAAGTAATGGAACATCCACACTACACATCTTGAAAAAAATATTCCATTTCTTGGTTTGTGATTTCTAGTTGTACAATATTTCTAGACTTGACCTGTTTGTAACCAACTGAAGATTCATATGGTCTGACACAATAAAACCTGTGGTAGGACCAGACACATTTACATTTATGGCAATGCAGTTTGAAAAGCATTCTTTAAGAACTTGGTATGTTAGAAAAATATTGCTGCTAACTTAAGGGATGCCTTTGCCTTGTTTGAAACAAGAATTTACCTATTTACAGGGTTTTCTTTACCTCAACAGAGAGATTTACTGAGTTGCATAAGCTGCAAAGAGACAAAAATGGCAGAAAATCTCTCACAGTTAATTGCAGCAAAAGCATCTGAGTCCCATGAGACATAGAAAGCAACCTCTGTCCTAAGGAAAATAAGAAATTTTGAGGAATGTGGAGCATGCTGTGCTATTTCAGTTGAGCTCAGGACAGCTAGAAAAAACAAATATGTGAGGGAAGTGACTGTCTGATATTTGCCCTGTGTTCTAATGCTAATTCTATTCTAATTCTTCTCTGCTTTCTTTAGCCCCTCTTTTTCCAGCCACACAAGATAATGATTTCCAAGAACCATAAAAGAGAACAGAAACACATGCATTTAATTGTCTTATAAATTGAATTATGATTTATGACAGTTTTTATATTTCACAAGTAAGATATTATGCAAATTTTCAGCAGACCCTTTTATTTAAAGAGCTTGCACGAAATATTTTTGGTAGCTCGCTACTTGATTTTATTTCTGAAATAGACAAACTGAATGCATGTACCGGTGTCTCAGAGACCAGGCAGTACATGCTTAATTATCTTCAAAAATCTAATTCCTGAATTATGGAATGCAGCATAATTCATTGCTACATTAGCTGAAGTGTTTTTTAGAAGTGATGGAGCATCCCTTACCATATGCTTTATGGTTCTTGCATTTGCATTAACAAGAAGGAACAACCATCTTGAATAGCTGGATATATAGCCATAGATAATTTATCTTTCTGATCTCTTCTTCCAGACCACCTTGAATATAATAAAATTCTTTTACCATATCTGCTAGTACATAAAAATAAGATTGTATCAGTATATACTTATATTAAAAACAGTTGCCAAGGTACAACAACTAATCACACTGAAGATCCAGCTGGCTGAGCATTTTGTTTCTCACAATGTCCACTAACTCTGCAACAGCTGAGGAAAGAAGGCAGAGACAAGGCAAATACTGAGCTATACTTCCCTCTGCTGTGCTCTTGCAGCTTCCAGCAAACTGCAACTACAAGAATTCATGCAGTAGGAGGCTTCATTTGCAAAATAAATCCACTCTGAGCATTAGCCCGGTGTTCTGAATTTATTGTAGATCGTCATATCGATTATATTCTATCCATCCAGGCCAGATCACGTATTGATTCCCCTCAAACAGGAGGCTGAGTGTCAGGATTTTAAGCAGTGGAGTGATAGATTTGGCACAGATTCCTGTTTGATATCTGCATCTTTTGGGGCAGGAAGTAATGGTACAGTGCAAATAGCACTGCAAGGCAACTAAGATGAATGCTTATAAAGAAAAACTATGGAATAGCAATACCTGAGATGTGTGCTTTGAACTGGTGAGGAAATTGTCCGGGTTTCCAGAGGTTGAAGGGCGTTTTAACTGTGTTCATCTCATCTGCATTCACAATATCAGAGCTGTCACAGCCACAGAGTTTTGAGGATAAGGCTCCCAGACAATATTAGACAAATACATTTTGAGTGTTTGGAAGCTGGAAAATCAGCATCTTCTTTTCCCACTCATCCCAGTCTAAGAAAACTGGAATAAAAAGTAGTCAGCTGTTTCACAATTGTCTCCATATTGTGAAAGGGATTGTGTTGAGGGCTGGGATGTTATGTTGGGCTTCTCCTGTTTCGCTTGTGAGACAATTCACACTTCAGGAAGAGCCACTTACTGCCATTTTTCCCTGAGTACACATGGATTTCACTCCAGGGCTGCATGCTTACAGCTAAGTTGGAAAGGACACAGCTTTAAACCTTTGTTGGTAGGGGCTAAGCAGGACACTGTTTTTTTCATACTGCCTCTTTCATGATACATTTTATTCTGCCCATTGGTGTGAGGCAGAAAGACAAAGCCAAAAAGACCAGAAGAATGGGTTGGGGACTGATTCTTCAGAGCCTGAGCTTCCCTTTTGTAATGTGGCGTTTACAGGTTTTTTCAGGGATTTCCCATTCTAAGCACGTTGTGCTTCACCTCAAAGTTACCATCTATCAATTAGAGTATTGAACGGTGATGGAAGGCAAAATCAGAGAGCGGGATTTTCCAGAAATGCCCTTGGTGCATTGGAGATACAGAGGACCACAGGGATTATGCTAATTCCCAACCCCCAGGAGGGAAGATGCAGTTCTGTCTGTCTGGACAGGGCCACACGTTTCCCTCTGTGTGACAATGCCATGGGCAGAGTCTGTGGCAGTGGTTGGGCATGATGGAGACAGAGCAGAGCACTGACCAGGTGCAGGAGGGAGCTGTGAAATGTGGTTACTCAGGGCTTAAGCAATAATTTGGGATCACAGGAACATACTTCCCCCAGGGCTTCCAGCAGAAATGGTGCTGGTCCTTGTCTAAATTTGCCTTTAATCTTGCTCAGCATCAGTCTAATGTTTCCTTCTGCTGTTCTTGTTGCCTGAAACAGATGATTTCCATGGAGAGCTGCCCAAAAGCTGCTGAATGTCACAGAGGTATGTGGCTAGAGTCACTTCTGGAATGGTCAAGGTCTGGGAATGAGGAAGCTGTACACAGCTTAGACATTTCCCAAAGCTAAAATGCAGATTGGGCAAATTCTGCATCCCCCTATTTCCCCTCAGCCACCTTGCTGAATTTACAGTCTTCAAAAGGCCTGAGCAAATCTGGTCTTTGAGAATGTCCTCCTGAAATAAAAGGTAGTCTTTTAAAATAGGATTGAATACTCTGTGTCTCACTCCCAATGAACACATTCTTCAGTATGAGTTTGGAATATTTCTTGTACCTCTCACTGCCTTACCCCTGAGCACAGGTGATTGAATGGTAGGAATGTGTCCTGCAGACCAGAATCTGCAAAATGCTTTTCTTGCAGTATTTTCCATGGAAAAAATATTGACACAATGTTTTCATACTACCATGACTAATATCAAGTGCTGTTCTCAGACATTTTTCAAATACTTTAAAAAAAAAGAAATTTACTTCTATTACTAACATATGGAATCAGATTAGCCCTGCTGTTAAGGTATTCACAAAGAAGGCAAATCCTTCTATTTTCCTCTGCCCAAAGCAATAGCAAAATAGAAATAAGCTGTGTGATTACCAGTCTGTGGGTGATGGAATTCAAGGTCATGTATTACTAATCATCTAAGCATCACTTGGAACACAAAGCTGCACATGGAAAGCTGACTGCTGAGTTGTGATACAACACCATGAAGAACAGGGAAGAAAATTAATTTCTTAGAATACCAATGATTTTTCTGGCACTCTTACTGTACGTACCCTACCTTTTTTCTGCAGATAAGCTTTAAATTTTCTGTTTTTCTGTATTGTATCTTCAAAAACAAACTCTGCCACTGACAAATGAAGGCTTAAAACAATTCCAAAGCGTGGTTCAGTGTTTTTAAATTCTTAAGTGTGATGCTGTGGGTCATGTCACAGGATTTAAATAGAGGAGAAGAACTCATCAGTAACTGCTCATTTATTCCTGTTTTCACTGCCAGGCAGCAGACATAATACTCAGAAAATTCCTGTCTTTCCCTCACCGCGGGATCACATGGGGCTGGAGCTTTGCTCCCAAATCACGTGACATTCACTGCATAGCTCACAGCATCATCATTTTCATCCAGAGGAGCACAGGAACATGTTCTCTACCCACCTGGGCTTTCTGCTAATGCTTGGGGCTGTTACAGTCTGAGATTGATGAACTCTGAGCTCCTGTTCTGCCAGGATTTGGATGTCAGACATGTGCCTCTTGCTAGTTTGGTGTGACCATTTATAGGAATGGTTTTAACGGACTCCTCAGCAACCTGTCCTGCACAGAGCTGCCCTGGGTTCATCACTTTTCAGTCATACATGCCCACATAAAGAACGAGAATTTGAGTGCCAATTACAGCTAATATCAAGTACTTGGCTTGATGCCACAGACATCCTATAGTGTTCGAGTTCTAGTGTTTTCCAAAATTAATTTCCCTTTAAAAAATGTATCGCTAATCCTTCTCGATTGTAAGTGTTACCTTTTGCATTCATTAAATTGCCTGAATGAGCCCCAAGATAGAGGTTGATGACATTTCTTCAAAGCAGCAGCTTTTTCCAGAATCTGCAGTTTGATCAAAGTGTTCCTTTGGAACATGCTGCATTTTTTTTTATACTTTTCTCCCAAAAAAAAAAAAAAGTTTTTGCAGAAAGGGGGAAACATTTTTTACTTACAAATTTTATTTCAGTCCTACCAAACTCATTAATTTCAAAAGTCAGCTTCAAATACTTCTGTCCTGTTAAATGAAGCAAGTCATGACAGCTTTCTGGACTTGAATGCATTGTCACCTAAAAGTTAGGGGTTTTAAACTGATGCCAAAGAAAGTCATAGAAATGCTGCAATGCCCTAAGAAACTGCAATTTAATTTTAGGATCAGTTTTTGAAAATAATATTTTGGCTATCTTTCCAAATGCCTGTATTTGGAATTTATCATGTTATTGAATTGTTGACAATATTGACATTTTTAATTAGTCCCATTAGGTTTCAGAGTAAACTATTAAATTGCTTTTATTTTCAACAGGTCTTCCTGGCTGCTCTGCTTGTCCAGTGGTCCCAAATGCCTCCAAACTCTGTCTAATGGCAGAAAAACAACAGACATGACTGAGACAACAGCCAAAGGGTCTACAGAAAAATGAAATTATGAAAAATGAAAACCTTCACAATAATGAAATGCTGAGATCATGGCTATAGCAGTAAAATATTAAAAAAGTAAAATGCAAGTAAACAGAAGTACATGTATTACATCATTCATCTGCATTCAATGAGACTCTCAGTTTTAAATATATATTAAGCTACTGCACAATTTCCTTTTTACCAGACCAGATTGTGAAAGAACATCTAAATTCTTCCGCAAAATTTATGTTTCATTCTGCTGCAGAGCACAAAGTGCTCTAATGCACAGCACACAAATTGTCATGTTCTTGTCTTGGTAACAGTCTTGAACTCATTAGTCAGTTTGCCAGCATAAGGAACATAGCACAGAACCTGTGAAATACATATGGTAACAACTCAGAGTCTTATGACCAATCTGTTTTTTACAACAGTTTGCGAATACCTCTAAAGTGAATTAGATCTATTAATCTATCTGATTTTGGGATGTCTTTTTAATCTCATGTCAAATGTTTCTTTGCAGATTTGGATGCTTTCCATTTTAAACTTATGTGCTGTGGTTAGAATACCAGAGTGATAGGGATCATTAAAATAACATTTATCATCTTAAACTGTTATTGTTGGGTTTGATACATATCTGGCCATTTTAATGTGTTCTCCTTAAAGGAAAATAAATTACTTCATTTTCCTGGGGTAGTCCAATCTGGTTTTGAGAAAGCCTTGCTTCAAGGCTGCCTATACTGCCTGGTTGGTTCTCATAATGCTAATTATTGCTGGGTTTTGGTTTGGCAGTGTCCATCTCCAGGAAGCAAATTTTGCCTCTGGAAGAAGCCTGACTCGTGGCACACTGCAAGGAAATCTGCACCTTGCCAGAGAGGCCAAGTCCCTCAAGAAAAATTGTTTGTGTAAAAGTGCGAAGCACAGCTTTCATTTGCTCTAATTAAAGCATAAATGTCATTGTTCTCAGGTTCTTTAAATTAGGTTTATTAAGGTCTATGCTACGTTTTGGAAAGCAATTAATGTGTGCCTGAGCTTTCCATTCCCTTTAATGTCACAGGGGATGTATTTGATATAATAATGTTATTTAATATTTTAACAGAAGCTAAAGAAACTGAGATTAGGCAAGTTTGTTATAAATTAAAAGCTAAATAGAACTCAGTGAATCAATCTTTTTTCTGGCAAGAGTAATTTCTCCTGCATGTTATATTCCTTCTATATATAACTTCCATTTCGGAATCCTGTCCCTGCCATCAAGGATTTATCCACAGTTCACCCGGTTTATGGGCAAAATAATTTTTGTTGGTAATTACATGAACACCAGCATTCACACAAGGGTCATGGGAGGCTATTTAAATTATATAAATGTCATCCAGATGTAAAGGAATGCCCAGATACTGCTTTCATTGAGCAGGTTGGACTGTTTATTAGTCCATCAACTGAGCACTGGTGTTACTCTGAAAATAAGGTGTAAATGCTTAAGTAGAAGAATCAAGTCCCAGAAAATTGCTTAGATTTTTCATTTTAAAGGGCTAATTAAGAAGGCTTTATAGATCAGTTTTAAAGCAGGATAGCACAAGTGCTTGCAGGATCCCATGTCCTGAAATGCTTTCATTCAAAGTGAAATGTAAGGGTGAAATGCCAAACTGCACCGTGACAGGCTGGGGGACGGCTCTCTCAAAGTTCAGGCTCACCTGTGGGTAGCAGCAGGATGGAATTGGAGTTCAGGGAAGCACTGGACAGACTCCAAATCCTTCATTGATATGAACAAGGAGGCCTGCAGGATCAGTTCCTTTGGACCCCCAGGACCAAATTACTCAAGGATAATGTTACATCAGTTTTTGTGCCCTGGGTACAAAGGATGAATACTAGGCAAACAAAAGAACTAAGGTGAAAAGGTAAACACAGTCCCAGTGCAGAGATTCCTGACTGATCACTAATTCATATTTATAATGAAAAAGTTTTGGAGCCACAAAAGTAAATTCTGACATTGGTTATGTCACCTCTCATATGCTTCTTGGAGGCAAGTAACAGCCTGTTAGTAAGAGCTTGCTGAACCAGTGATCCCTAAGAATGAGCAATACAGAGACAGTGGTATTGTTGTATCACTGTCTTATGTGGAAAAAGAAAGAAATAATATCTACCCAGACATGAATTTGGCTTGGACACAGAACTGCACACAGTCAAAAAATATTTTTTTCAGTCCAGTGGAATTACATCTGACCATCATTTCCAGCCTTCTAAAAATCCCCTAATAAACTCAGTGGGTTATGAAGTAATGTTGGATAGCAGACACAGAACAGCAAGAAGTAATAATATATGTTGTTGGATTTGTTTACTTATTGCATAAGATTACTGAAATATGTGCTGGGAGAAGAAAAGGCAGGGACAGATACAGGGGACACTGTGTTGCTATCCTGTGGATATTGTTGGAACAATTTGGGGATAAAACAGGGAGCCAGATTGTCAAAATAGTGTAAGTGCATGAAAGCAATTGCTTTCTATGAGTACCTTCTTTGAGAATGACTCTCAGGAGACAGAGAAAATACAATTTTACCTTGATATTCTTGACTGTATTATTAGTAACTGAGTGAAAAGATATTTTAGAATTTCATGGTGCCAGCCTTCCATAGAATGGCCTTCCCTTTATCCTGCAGTAAAATTAGAGATCAAAATGAAGAAATTTTTGTTTCATACATATCAAGGTGTGCTATGTTTAGTGAGGAAAAGAAACATAAAAGTAGACCCTCCTGATCATGTGCTTTTTCCTGGACAATATATTTTTCCTCTTGTCAAAATCTAAAATTAAATTTTGAGTGGATTGGGAGTCTTAACTATCTTCCGCAAGCTGTTGTCAAGTTCCTGATAACTCATCCTACCTATTTAAGCATATTACTATTATTTTATCTCTTCAGATAATTATTTAGCCTTTGTCTCCCATGTTCTATGTCACTTTTCAACAAGGCACAGATTTTAAAAAATGTATATTTAACCATATGCATTATCCTGTCCTTTTCCAGCTATAAATGACTTCAGTGTCAGTGGGAAGACTCCAAGTGACATCAGTCAGAGATGCTGAATATTTGTGATTTTTAAGAATGTTCCATTATTTATTTGTAATCCCTTCTTTCCTGAGGAAGAAGGTGGTGAATTTGAACAATTCATTACATTTGGAAACAAAACACAATTCTTGGTACTGTTATGCAGAGTAAGAGTAGGAAAAACCAAGAGAACTCAAGGGTCAAGAGCTGGAGACAAAGCAAAATTGCAGCAGAAATCCCAAAAATCACTATTGATAGAACACAATGACCTGCCCTGGAAGCAGATGTGCTGCTCCCAGTTCCCACAGTCCAGAACTGACATCCAGTGGTGCTGCAGAGGATGTTCCCACATCCTGCACAAAGGTCCCTGAGCCTCATGGCTGTTCCAGGGTGTTCCAGTACCAAAGACACAGGTGACTCCCCTGCCCTGCCCTGCTCACTGGGCACACTGGGGAGGTGCAGAGAAGGCTCTCTCTGGGTGCTGTGCAGAACCACAACCATTAACACCATCTCTTTTTCTCAGTCACGCTTCAAGGCTCACTTTTTCCAAGTTCACATTTCTTCCAGTGAGGATCCTGTTGAGTAACAAATCAAAGCTGTAAATCTGTGATGGTTTAAGACCTGGCCTTCCCGGGGGTTTTGGGAAGCTGTCAATGCCTCTGCTGTGATGGCAGTTTCTTGGGAGCAGTCTTTGAGCCTCCCTTTTCCCTGCCTTGGGCTGAGAATATGCTTGGCCCTCAGCCAAGATGCAGGGAGTTGCTCAGGTGGATGTTCATTCTGAGGAGGCAGGTGAAGAAAGAGAATGCATCGCTCTGAAAACTCAGTGGCACAGGATTTCTGATAGACTTTATAATGCCCTGCTGCCCCAGCTGCATAGTTTTACCTTCAGTGGAAGCATTAGGCTGATTCTCCACAGAGATGGAAAAAGCCAAGCTCCTGCACTGCTCAATATTCCATGCTAACATTAATCTATGGGTGGACCTAGACATGGAGACCACCCTGGCACAAACTGGGGCAGATGTTTGGCTCTAGCACATCGTCCATCTCATGGAGGAGAGAGGGAATGGACTCAGCTACACCATAAGGGTCTGTAGGCAACTGCACAGCAAACTGGGCTTTAGGTAAGGTCCACTGGCAGAATTTTAAGCACCCATAAAAATACAAAATTTATTCCAATGTTCATCAAATATGCAATATAAAATTCTGATCATTTGACACAGTTTAGCTGCATAACATGGAAGTCACAGTCTAGTAGCCCTTGTTCTGCTGTGGGCTATGACTCTTTACTGCAGAGGAATTTCCTCTCTGAAAACGTAATATTTTCCTGAAGATCTGAGCAAGAAATTCCAAATTCAAAAGCAATAACTCGATACCTAAGTGAATACCACTTGGATGAGCTGTTATAACTGTTTTATAGCAAATATTTTTTTAGCATGTAATGGCCAACTCATTGAAACATGAAGATAAAGACAATCCATGGAGCCTGAAGCTTGGCTGGCAAGCCACAGCAGACAGACAACACAAATCTGTGGGATGGGGTGGGAGGCAGGCACGATGGTATTTCCAAAAAATCCCAAACAAACCCCAGTCAAGGAAGCAGCTTCCAAAATATTTATTAAGGTTTTCAAAGCTGCAGAGATAAAAGAGTCATTCCAAACATAAACTCTCATCCCACACAGACTGTGCTTGTACTTACATGCTGTTGTCTCAACAAGCTTTTGTTTTCAGTAGAAAACCTTATTGTTTCTGAATAGACTTGCCAGGAGATGAATTTGGAGATGTGACATTGACTGCCATGGGAAGTGCTACATATGGATGATCACAATTTACCAAAGGGCTGAGTGTGGCCTGACTTGGCCTGTATGGTAGGGGAGCAGTCTTAGAGGAAGGAAAGAAGGAAAAAGAGGAAAAAAGGGAGGGGAAAACAATGATCGAACAAATCATGTTCAAACAAAATGTGTTATCCAGAGAAGTTCAATGTAAAGACACTCACTTCCTAGACAGTCTCAATGAAATATATTATTTCACTTAATTAATTTAAGCATACCTTGAAGACTTTTGTTTTTCCAGTAATGGGCACAAACACCAGCTATTACAGCAGCTCAGCCAACATGTGATTGATGAGCATTCCTTGATGAACAAAGATACTAGCACTCTACAGAGTCTTTTCAGTAGAGCTGACAAGGAATTTCTCCACTGTGTAGAAAGAACAGTCTTGCTAATTGAGGACAATATTAGCACAAACAGGGTGAATTCCAAACTACAAGGAAATTTCAGCTCCAAAGTCCAGTTTTAGTTTGCCCTCTTCCACTGAAAATCAAACTCCATCAAACCCCTGGTTATCAGTGCAAATCCCTGTGGTAATCAGGTATTTCTAGTTACTGTGTTCCCATGTGTGTTAGAACTTATTTCCACCTGCTGCTGAGGTATGTTCTCTGCAGGAGTGAGATTTCAGCCCACATTTTCCCAGTCTGTTCAGTTATCTGCATCTTTGGGCTCAGCTGCATTCCCTTTCTTTTTCAGACTCTTCCTCTCATCCCCAGGCAGCTGCTCGCAACTCACTCCTCCCTTTCTTGTTCCAACACAGTCATTTTAAGATTCATATTCTTTTTGATCTCCAGGCTCTCAGACTTGGCAAGCCATATCTGTAACTGCCCGGGGCCTGGAAAATAGCATTTTCCCAACTGATTATTGAATTATTGTTATTTTAAGCCCCTTGAAGTTGTTTATCCCAGGTATCATGTCTCGATCATTGTTTTGTTGCCATCTTCTCCCAGACTAAACAGCTTTCTTGGACTTAACTCTATAAATAATCTTCACATGCACAGGCTGAAGCACATAAACTTTTCATGAAAGCAGTACACTTAATTCCCCTGGTTCTCCAAACCACAGGAGTTAGGATTAGCTATCTAGAACATTTTACTAACAATTCCCAGATTTATAGGTTAGGTCAGCAGTAGAAAAGGCTTCTGTGCGGCAGAGTCTTTGACTCCTGAACTTGCTTTCCTTTGTAGGTTTTCTCAGTTCTTCACATGAATAGTGAGGTGAGGGAGTAGTGAGTTGCCACCTGATGTATTGTATGAACAAGTATTTTCCTTCCAAAAATTCCTAGCAACAGATCTTTCATGCTTTGTACACTCACTTGCTAAAATAGTCCCTTTGTTTAGTATTTTCTAGTTTTCTGTTTCCTTATCTTTCTTTTCTCCTCCCATCCAACTCATATTTTCATATCACTTCGTTTTATAAACCATTCTATATGAAGAATGTTTTTCCAATATAGCCTGAGGTTTCTTAATGTGTTTGTGTTCCTTTTAAAAGTGGTGGGAACTCCTGGGAGAAAACGGAAAATATTTTTCAAGACTTCCTAAAATATACTGTATGTGAGTAGACCAATGCACTGAAAACAGAAAACACTGCATCTTACTTGTTTGCATAATTCCCGGCTTCTGCTAGTTATAATTAAGATCGTACACACTTGAAACCTAAGGAAATGAGCATAAATGCCTGGAAGAAGAAAAATAACAAATCTATTTCCTTTTTTTCTGGAGAAAATTAGCTTCAATCAGTGTGCATGTCATATTTGTCAGCTGTCATGTAGCCACAGCCACCTTGTATGGTGAGCACCTCTGATGTGATGCTACAGAAAGCTGCAGTGGGAATGAAAGAGGGATAAGGCTGCATCACTGATTCCATCCTGTCCTGCTCCACACAACACTGTATTAAAGTCTTTTGTGTCTTTGGAAACCTTGAATATCTCTGTGTCCCCAGCCACTGCTAACAGGGAGACACTGCGGGAAAGTCTTCTTTAAGTAGCTGGTATCCATCTGAAATCAGCTTCCACTAATGCTCATCACACTTGGTGCAAGGGTAACACTTTTCTCCAAATTTAGCCCTCCAAATTCAGGTAGTGTTGCAACAGCAGGAGTTTTATGGCACTTTGTAAGAAACTTTTGGAGCCACTGCAAAATCCATCCAGACAAAACATCCAACTGCATCATAAAATGCAGTATCCCATTGCAGGGTTAGGAAATGTTCCTTTGCAACGCAGGAAAAGCATTCAGCGTGCTGGTATTTGTAAACAGCCACACATCACAGTCATGAGCTGCTGGAGAACACATTGTTTCCAAGAGGAATGTCAGAGTTAATCCACTGAGGAGCGAGGGAGTGGGTGTGAGACACGGTGTGAGCACAGCGGCGTGTGGAGAGATGGAGCCTGACTCTCCTGATGGAGAAGGGATGAAGATTGGCTCTCACACAGCCACTTCTAGGGCTTGCTCATCCTCTGCCCCCCATGAGGTCCAGCACTGAACCTGGTACAGCTGCAAACCTCAGGCTTTTGATGAACTGTGCTGTTTGGTACAAAAGAGATGGATGAGAACTGCAGCAGCACTTACGGAGTTCCAGACCATTTCTGTGCACTGATGCTATTGCAGGGAAAAGTCCTCTTCCAGCCTTTGAAGGCTTTCACTTGGAAAATTTCGGATAGGATGTGGAAACAGATTCTGGGATGCCCTTAAGTCTGTTCTATCTCTTCAGATTATCCTAGACAATGGGACTCATTGAGAGAAATTAATTCTCTTTTCCCCGGCAGATGATGAAAAAAATCCATCAGTGTGGGATGAGTAGCAGAAAGAAAGAAAATTTGTCGTTATCAATGGGAAAGTCTCCTCAGGAAAGGTCAGAGCAGGCTCTGATTCCCTTTTTAGTTGAGCAGTGCATTAGAAAGTCGGTGAAGGGGTTCCCATGAAGATTTCCATCAGTCACAGTGGGATGGCTACTCTGGTGCAAACTCAGCTGAGACAGGACTCAGATTTCCTGGACTCTGTATTTTCATTATACTGAGTATTTAGCATCACTAAATAGATAATAAACATTGCTTATATTTTCAAATGTGCAAAAAAGTTGCTGGTCACTAAAAGAACAAAAGAGTCAGAAGCCTAAAAACCAATGTATTACAATAACAAGGCTGAGGTCTAGGATTGTTTTCTGGTCTTTCACCTTGTGGCAGATATTTGAAAGCTATTTAAGTAAAGGACAGATAATTCCAATATGAGAAAAACTAAAAGAAATTTGTTCACTACTGAGCCATTCACAGACACTTGGTAATAAAACAGCAAACAACTCACCATCCTTAATGTTATTTTTCTCTGGGGAGCTGAGGTTTTTGTTTGCTGTAATGAACTGTTATAATTGAGCTCAGTTTTACTGGAGTAGAGCTTTTTTTATAAAACAGAAAAGAGAGATGGAGATTTATTTTGATTAAAAAAGATGGTTGCAGCAGAATAAATATACAGGCAATATAACCAGGACCTTCTAAATGTGTAAAAATCCCACATTCAGTTAATTTTATTTTCTGTTTCATTTTTCAAGGAAAGGCATTTAATTTTCATTGCTGATATATGCTGGCATAGAAGATCAGCTGGCAGATATTATAATGAAGCATTCTTTGTTTACAGAAAAAAAATTGTGTTCATGATTTTTTAATAATGTTTGACAGTCTCATCAGAAAGAAATGGAGGTCTCAACTGGAATTGTTGTTTGTCATATGCCTGAGGACCGAGGTTGATTTATTTTGTCCCCAAGCTCAGCTGATTTTGTTTGAACTATTAAGTGAAAGTTTTCTTGCTTCTTTTGCAATGACAGTGCAATGAATGAAGTCCTAATGAACAAGCTGCATTTCTCAGAAAACTCCTCATTATTTTAATGCAGCTTTTCCCTACACTGCCTGGTAATTTTTGAAGCTGTAATGTTTTATAAGGAGGTACAGGTAGTAGTTAAATCAAGATACAGAGGTAACTTTGCTCTTTCTTCTACATCTGCAGCTCTAATCAGAGCTGATCATTTGTGCCAAATCAAGCACTGCCTTATAGAACAGACTAATACATAATAGGTACAAGAATGAAATAAAAATCCTATTCATGCATCTTCATCTCAGGCCCACAGTGAGGTTTGTGGTGTGGCTGGATAATAAGCCCACAGGTGCAATTTAAGTATCTTCCCAGGCACATCAGCTAGAAAACCTCAGAGATAATAGCTCTTGTCTAAATTGGGCTTGGCATCCTGTTTTACTGCACCCCTTGGAAATCACAGAGGATGAGCCTGGAAAATTATTTTGTCTAATGATAAAAAGCTGGGAGCATGAAGTGCTGCCTTTTGTAGGACAAAAATGTGCTCTGCAGAAGAAACAGGACTATGACAGCAAAACAGAGACTGTCCCACCCAAAGCCCACCACCTCTCAGCTCACTAACTCACAGCCAGTTCTTGGCTTCATTCCACTCCAGAGGAGCATCCTATCCTCTCAAGGGCATTCCCAAACAGCCAATCAGTTTGGGGTTAATGGTTTCTCCATTTGGATCCTAGGGTTTTAGATATTTCCTTTTGCAGTAGGACATACTGGAGGGTTTCAGTTTGAAGGTATTTTCCCTGCATTTCTCTGAACTGCATCAAGCTGCCTGCTTCCTGCACAGAAATCCCAAAGCATCCATGGCAGGAATGCATGATTTGCTCTCTAGAAAAAAAAGAAAAAAAAAACAGAAAAAAAAACCCCAAACAACTTCCATTTGGCATGATGAACCATTTTTTGTTCCAAGTCCATATTTTCATTTTGGTTCTCCCAGTCATAAATGTCTTGTGATGCTGAGTAACAACAACATAATCTGAAAATTATGCCCAGTGGAATGAGATCGTTCATAGCTGTTATTCCTCGTCTATGACTTACACTTTCCAGTTATGATGCATTTTTACCTGCATGCTGTTCCACGGGGTGCATGCCATGGACAATGGCAACACTTGAAGGGAGCCTGGCATAATGTATGACCCTATTACCCACAGTCTTATGAGCCATCCTTTAATTGTCTATTTTTGGTTTGAGATTCTTCCCATGTCTTAAGAAAGTCTGACTTGCTGTAATTATTTTTTGATTTAGTTTTGCTCCCTAAACATCTTAATCCACAAGTTTTAAGTTGTTGCTTAACACAAAGCATTAAAAACAGATTCACACCCAACTATTAACTACTTGATGTATTCAGACATTAGCTAATAAGCTAAAATTCATGTGTTAAAACAAATTCTAATAAGTGTCTGCCCACAGACGCCATTTGAGGTGACAGGTGAGTCCTTCCCATCACTGTAACATCAAGTCCCAGGTCACCAACCTTCCAGAGCATGACCCACACACTCATTTTGTCTGTTCCACTGAGAGACTGAGCACATTTTCTGCAAAGCAGCAGGAGCTCACTGCTTTCAGGAGGGCTCATTAACTCTCTGCTCAGCACTCCCAGCCCCACCACACACACGCTGTAAAGACAGGAGCAGTCCTGTTCTGCCCTGGACCATCACTGGGCCGTGAATGTTGCTTCTAAATATTCCTTAGTAGATTCTTCAAAGCATTACCGGCACAAGACCACCATCAGCCATGTCAGACAGCTTCAGAGAGTACTATGGACTCTCAGACCTGAACTCCTCTCTCAGCCCAGCTCCTGAGTAAATTAAGTCAGGAGAGCATTAATGGGACAGCACAGGCATTTCTCGTTCTCTTTGTAGAAGCTGGCTGCATAAAAGACCCATTTTTCTAACTACTTCATTTTCAGCCAGATTGCTTTCTCTGCTATTGTAATTCTTTTGACCCAGGCTTTTGAATGTTTGACTTCAGCTCTGAGGAGAATAAGAATAAAGATGCATAGGTAAGGAGCTCATCAGATCATACATTTCCCCAAAGACATAGGAGAAAGAGAAAAAATATTTCTCAGAAGACCCCATTCAATTTTTATTCTCTTGGAGTCTTTTGGGGACTGTCTACATAAAATAATTTGTTTTGTTCCTCTGAATTTTCAATACCAAAGGAAGTTTGATAGGTAGAATTAATTCTGCTCAAATGGGAAAGAAACTTCATTTTCTCTCACTGCTCTGCAATGAATAACTATCACAGAAGAATGGTAAGAGGCCAGTGGCCTGTCCTGGCTTCATCCCATGACCTGTACCAGGGCTGGGAATTCCCAGCCTTTGTCCTGACATAGTTTGGGGTTTGTTCACACAGTCTAAGGCTGACTTTCCTTTTTTTTTCAGCATATCCAACGGCTAAACCACCCTCTTCCACATCCCCAGCTTCTCTTCATCTGCTGTTCAGGGCTCTCAGTAGCTCCAGTCTCTTGCCATAATTGCCTTAAGTTCTCCTCCCCGTGTTGGCAAAATCAAACCTGCACCTTGCAGCCCACCCTCCAGCCTGTGACTGCCTCTTTCCAAGTCAAAACCACCTCCAAAATGAACACACGAGCCTTCAGACTCAGCTCCCCAAAAATTCCAGGTGCAAGATCCAAATGCAAAATGTGTTGGGGGAAAAGACATTCTCTGATCTCACGGGCAATCAGGGCTGTCTGCATTGCTCTCTGTTCACATCATCTGCTTTCCTCAGTGATATTCTGCTCTTTTCCCTCTCATCCTGAAATACAAAACCACAGCTTCCCATGGCTCCAGAGCACATCCTCTCACACCACATATCTTGGCCAGTCTGAAGGATTTTTTAGGGCTGGAACTGCCTTCTCATCAGCTCTGAAGGGTCAAATGCATTTTTGGACACAGAGACTACAATTTATGTAAATTGATCTTAAATCAATTTTAAATCAAGTTTAAATTTTAGATCAAGTTTAAATTGCATGATCCCACTTCTAGTTTTACTGGAGACATACCTGGATTTGTGTGACAGGAGGATTTCCCCTAATTCTTGACCTGAGAGAGAGCAACTGAATAGAAAGGGTAAAGAAAATAAAGCTGAACTCATGGATTTAACTGAAAGACATTATGGATGAAAAGTTGTGATTTAAATAATGCTTTTTTATTTGTACAAGAAGAGTAAGAGCACCCAGAGAGAAGAAGAAAAGCTGAAACAGGTTATAGAAGAGTATGGAATCTGCTAATTTAAGAGAAAAATATAAGCTAATTAAGATATTGATCCCTGCAGTTAAGTGTCCAATTAAATTAGAAAACACGTCTCTAATTCAAATGAGATGCTTTGCTGGCTAAATACTCAGTCCCTTTTTCTCCTCGTCTTCAAGAACTGTAACATCTCAAATAAAATTCAATGAAATCAGTTTAAGAAAGATTTGGGAATGTCCTGCAAGAGGAGACAAGCGTAATTCCCATGGATCTGCTTATAAAGGGTCTCACTATATAGATTTGTTCAGGAAAATTCATCAGAAATAAGTATATTCCTAAATGATTAGTTTGTAGCTATATGATTATGTTGAAAGCTAAAGTGTTTGTCATTCATCTTATGTTAAATTATTCTGGAATAATAACATCCAGATCATCAGCACTAAAGGTAGGAAACGTGTGTCCCTCTCACACATGAAACACAATTTAACTGTGACAAGTTCATGCAGTGTGGATTCAAATCTGATCTTACACATAAAAGAAACTAATATTGTCCTAACTCTTAATGTGCAAATGTCTATTTTTTATAACTATTTTTCTCCTGCGACAGAATATCAGGCAGATTTTCCTCTAATACCATCAGGTGATGATGTGTAGTAAGGAAGTCCTTTTTCTAGTCCTTGATTTCTATAGGTTGCAGTGAGCAGCTGACCACGGAGCCAGCTGAAAGATGACAAAGCAAGAGAATAATTCGAATTTGAATTACACAGTTTATTTAAATATCTGAGGGAAGAGGGTGATCTTTTTGCCTAACTTTGGAAGGAGGCACACAACACTTTTTGTAACCTGAAGTTGTGCTCTCTGAGCCCTCTGAAGCCTCAACTTTGCTCAGTGTCTTTCTTCCATTGTCCTCTTGCCCAGATGAAAGAGGAGTGACAAGGTGATATTCTGCTGACTCTGGCCTGCAGCTCAGATTCCCACTGTGTGCTCTTCACCCTGCTGTAGAGTAAATACCACAAGTTATCCCAGGATATTCCTAGGGAATACCTATTCCATGCAGCCACAATTAACCTGTAGCACCAATTCAGGCTGCTCCCAAATTATTTTAAGCATATGGAGTCTTTCTTGATACAGCTATTCTGATACTATATAAATATTTATATATTTATGACA
The DNA here is from genome assembly GCA_025920805.1 of Petroica traversi. Lineage (NCBI taxonomy): Eukaryota > Metazoa > Chordata > Aves > Passeriformes > Petroicidae > Petroica > Petroica traversi. The sequence continues at coordinate 384,187 of JAHLSL010013314.1, read as the reverse complement.
AATAATTAAATAAATTTACAACAAACATAAATTTATACCTGGACTGGTTTATTTTTCTCACGGACAAGCACTCTGCACTATATGGCTCTCTTCAATATTACACGTCCAGAGTCAATTATAAACCCTTTATATTTCTCTAGCAGGAAGGTTAAAATTCAATTCTCCTTTATTGCAGTTTGCAAATACAATAAACTCTCCAGCTGGCTTGGAAAAGCTCCTCAGTTAAATCATCTTGTGCAACACTGCTTCTTAGTCACTGGTACCTCCCTACACAGCAACAACCTGACAACCCCACACTTCCAGGCTATTTATTGGTCTGTCCTTAAATGGGAGAGTTATTTTACAACATATTTGCTTTTTATTGAAAGGGCTGCAAAGAGAGTTTTGGGTTTCTTTCTGGTTTGAGGTGTTTTTGGAGATGGGCATAGCCATGCTTTTAGGTTTTCAATGTCTCCCAGAGCCTTTGAGTCCATGCTGTCACCCTTTGTGCCTCTCCCCAGTAAATCAGGTGCCTGGTTCTTTGTTTTCAGGGTTTAAAATACTGTTACCAACAGAAAGTGAAGTGATGTGTTAGCACAGCAGGGTTCCTGCCTTATTGAACTGAGGCAAGGAGCCCAGAAAACCAAAGGAAAATAATCCACTGAAATCTATAATCCTTCCCTCATCACAGCTCCAGAACATGAGATTAGTATGCTTCTTAGAATAACTGTTTATCTGCCTATGGCCAGGGCTGGTGTTTCCTGGAATGTTGAAAAGGTCCACACCTAATTACAGTGCTGACTTGATTATTTTTGTCCAACTCATACTTTTGTCCAACTCAAATATTTTAAAGAAATTCATTATAGCTTATCCCCCAACCAAGGAAAGTAAATGGACTTACTCAAAGGATCAATATACTCCAAAAGGGTGAGGCAGGAATAAAGAGAAAAATTGGAGCACCTTTCTCCAGGTTCCTATAAATGGTGAGAACCTTCAGTGTGAGTTAATTGTTTCTGCTACCAATACTGCAGCTCCCAGATCCATCCAGGTGTTCCTGCTTTGCTTGCAACAAGGCTGTCACCTGGCAATCCTGGTTGTTACATGTCTGCATCATTTTTTCTGACTTGGCTGGATGGAAACTCCCTGGGATGGGGACTGTGCTTTGTCTGCATTTTAAAAGTAAAGATGCACACATAATGCATAATTACTATACAAAACAAACTTAAAATTCAAGGCAGCTTTGTTGGTTTTTGCTTTCTATGACTCAACAAATTTGTTACCTTGAGGTGCTAAACACAGTTGTGAGCACAAGAGTGAGAAAAAAAAGGTCAGTTTGCTACTATAGAATTGTCTTCTAATTTCATAGGAACCCACTGGTGTTGACACTGATATGTGCTGGTTTTCCCTCTCCTCCGAGGTGTTATTTTTGTGGAAGTGCAAAGCAGCACCTTTCCAGCAACATCTGTCAGCCAGGAAGACTGAGTATTTTTGGCATTTTCACAGGCAGAAATTATAGCACAGGAAACAATAGGTACAGGACCAATGATGCTGACAGGTATCACAGAAAGCTTCATTTATATAGAAATTCCAGAAAAAACTGAAGTCCAGCTAATAAAACACTTCTCAAAGGGGAAATGGGCTTTTTCTAGCTGCCTGTCCTTGACTGCCCTTTTTCTAAGGAATCCAATTAATAATCCTGAAAAATTTATTAGCCACACTGTTTTGGTGGCTAGGATTTCCCCATGCTATCTGAAAGGATAATCAGCCCCTGGGGATGCATAAAGCCTTTACTGAGCAAAGGGGTTCCAAACCTTCCCTCACCAACAAAAAGCTGCTGCTCTTCTCATGATATCTTAATGTCCCCATCAGTGACACAGAAAATCTCCCCTGCTCAAGAGCCCAGGGGGATGAGTGAATCAACACCTTACCCAGATCCTGGTCTTAGGAAATGTTTATTAATGATTGCTGTGTTATCTATTGGGGGTGCCTATGAGGAAAAAATCTTCCCATTTTTGCCCGCAGGACTGCAATGTATTTGTTTTCATGGATTTGCCACACATGGTTAGGCACAATTAGCATTTGCAGAAGGCCTGGGTAACAGGTAAGCACAGCCCCAGAATGGAGCTTTTCTCCTGAGAGTCCCTATGAAGGTCAGGGTTGGAGAGGGCAGTGGCTGGGTTTCACAAACCTGCTCCCCATACACTCCTGCTGGTTATGGGGAGAGCAAGTGCTATTCCCCACGGCTTCCCAAATCACTGAGTCAAACATCTCAGTACAGTGAAAAAATTGGGGTCCCTTGCGAGAAATTAGTGGCACTGTGGCTCTTGGTCACTCTGTCTTTTTATTATTACTGCTCATTAATTCTGCCCCGTCTGCATGGAGGAGCCCCATGAGTGACAGATGCTGCAGACGAAGGACAAGGGTGACAGTCCCTCCGTCAGGACTAGAGCAGTGCTTGAATTTGAGTGTTAAATATGAGATGTTAATCCATGAAGTTTTAGGCTACTACTTTTTGACTGTATCCAGCAGGGCTGGTACAGAGCATTTCAGAGCTAGGAAACCCCTCCCCTTCACTTGTACTTCTGAAAAACAGAAGATTTAGTTCGATTGACAGAGTGCGTTCCTTAATATTTAAAAATGCCTTGGCTTGAATTTGTGTTGCTAACTCGAGCTCTCTCTGAAACATATAAATTCGTGTTTGGCTGAGAATTCCACTGTTAAGTTGCAGAAAACGACAACTTGCACGATCCAGAACTGTAAAGCAAGATGAAGCATCCCCAGCCCCTTTGCCTTTAAAATGCCATGGAAGCACAGAGGCTCTCGGCAGAACACCTTATCTGCTCTCCAAAGCTGTGACTCTTCATCCTTTCCTTATGAAGACCCAGGGGATTGCTTACTTAGCATACACCAGAGGCAATGGATAGGGTGAGCAGCCTCTGCAGCCAGAAACCCCCAGTACCGAGCACAGGCAATTCCCCTCCACATGCAGAGACTTTGGAGCTGAATTGTGCTGAATAGAGAGCCCTCCGGCTGAGCGAGCCATGTGTGCCCGGGGAGAGCAGCCACTCTGGCTCCGCTGAAAAGCAATGCAGTAAGTGCTGGGATATTGCAGCAAGCACCGCTTCCCCGGGCTAAGCCGGAGCTGAAGCCTTTGCAGCTTCTGCCGGGAGAGACACAAGCTCCAGCCCGGGAGCAGTGTCAGGGCTGCATGATTTTTGTTGTGGTTTCCAGGCGAAGTGAAGGGATGGAGCGGGTTTGCAGGGGCAGGGTTTTGCTTTGTGTGGCTGTGTGGGTGTTGCAGGGGAGTGCTTGCTCCATGTCCTGTGCTGAACTAGGACTGCTCGCTTTTCGGGGGGTTTTCTGTGGTCGTGTTTGACAGTGTTTGAACGGAGATGGTGCTTAATAACTTAATGTCAGCGGGCATTTATGTTCTCCTTAATCATGCAGCTTGTTTCCTGGGCTTGGGTGCAAACTATTTTCTGTACTAGTACCAGGTACTCTGATGCTGGGTTTACAGGGGCTGTGCCTTTGGGTAATAATGAATTGTAGATTGAAACTATGTGAATGAGCGCCCTGATGGTGGGGAATACTTTTATTTCACTTCAGCAGATATGGCTAATTTCTAGCTTGTGGGAAATTCTTCACTGTAATCTGAAATTGCAGATGCTTTTTCGGTAGATAAATGTTTGTAAGCAGTACTTTATCATAGCAGGCTTTCTTCAGACTCAGTTGTTCTGTTTCTGTACTCTGCAGTAGCAGCTTTCTGTTTGTACTGAGTAGGAGAGGGAAAGCATGAGTTAAAGTTTGCTTTATGTGGAGAGGGATTTTTACATAGTTTGAAAGTGTTTGCAAAATTAGCAATTGGGCAGTAATTGCAGACCTTTGGAAAGGTCTGTGCAGCATTTAAAGCAAATTTAACCATGTAGTTTTTGTTCTGTTACTTAGAAACTAATACCAAGCTTCATTCCTCTTGTTCCTTGGTTCAGCTTCCTCAGTGACTTACGAGCTCTGGCTTTAGGATAACCGCCTTCCTTCAGCCTCACTGCCATTTTGGGCTTCAGACATGTTTAACTCTTTAAGGCAATCTATGCTAATTTTTTTTTTAAGAGATCAGTACATGCAACTGCCAAAAGTTAGGGTTTCTGTTTTTGCTGCTCAGTCAAATGTCAATAAGAAATAGCCATTGGCCGCTTGTAAAGGAGCACTAATGAAAACATTCTTTGGTTTTCCCACTCAATTTTTATTTATAAGTTGGGGCTTATTTAGTTCTTGTACAATACTGGAAAACATATTGGAAATCGTCATGTAATGAAGAAAGAAAATATTCTCTGATTTATTTGTCATTTAATTTTGAGCAAAATTTGTAGCGTCACCAATTTGAAGGGATAATTCTCAGAAATTAGGCAAATAAAGTTTGGTTTCTTCTAAAAGAGTTTTTGCAGAGATGCTGGTGAAGATGTGTATAATGTTTAGTCCCAGGTACAGCTGATGAGACTGAAAAATACCCTGGAAGTTATGGCACCTTTTCACTCCCATGCAACATGCGTGTCTTGGAGAGTTTTCTCCTTGAGATTAATGCTCAGGTGATGAAAAGAGATATTTCCTCTGGCACTGCAGTCAAGAGAATTTTCGCTTTTTCATCTAAGAGAAGCCTTGGGACATATGGTGCTATTGAGTTGCAATTGGTAAGATAATGCAAAATTAATAAGTGGTAATTATTCTTCATTAGCTGTACAACTTTGAGGATGGACAAATCTACAAGGGGGGTGGATCACATCTGAATCTGATCTGCTCCCTTCCTCCCTTTCTCTCCAATCCCGACTTCTCCCCTTCTGTTTATGAGCATTTGATGGGTGCTATAGTTGCTCTGATTTAGGGACCTGAACCTAGGATCAGTGCAATTTTTCCAGTCACAGGTTCACAATCCATGTGTGTCTCATCTGTCCCTGTTTTCTCCCTCCGGATTTCCAGCAAAGCCTGTAGCAAACTTGGAGCATACGAAAATTTATTATGAGATATCTCTGACTGGGCACTGTAAAGCTAGTATTGGTGTATCTGTCATGAGGGAAGAGCAGGGATTTTACCTGTGACTAAAACATGCTCAGAATGCACAGTTTTGATGACACTATCATCAGATATTTTCAGGTAAACTAACTCTGGTATTTTGACAAGCTACTGTTTTCAAATTATTTCCTCTGAGGAGCAAAACGGGGGAGGGAAAGAAAAACAAAGAAAGAGTTGGATGTTGGAAAGTCACTGGATTTGCAATGAGAATCACAAGACAAAAAGAAAGATTATGTCTGGTTTTATGCTTTCATGCAATTCTGTCTCTAATCAAATCGTGTTTCCTGAACTGGAACCTCAGAATTACTTGCCAAATATTATTGTTCATGTCAAATGTAAAATGGAGAACATCAGGTATAAAATCTAATTTCTCAGTCTAGAATAAGCATATTAGTAAACAAATGTTTTCACCTCATCTGGTCTGTAAGTAACCCTGGCAGGAGCCTTTCCTCAAAAGTCAAATTCACTTTATTACGTTGTAACCTGAGAGTGAAACACACAAAGGGAAGTTTACTAATTTTGTCCTACATTGCCGCTAATGAGCTGCAAGTCAATTTAATTAACAAAGAGTAGCTGCTCAACATTTGTAGTCACCTGAACTACTTTAATTTGCATCACTGTATTTCTATCAGTTTATGATGTGTAGAAGCACAGACAGCATTCCCTGACAGTAAGAAATACGATTGTCATTTAGATACCAGAGAGAAAACTTCTAGTACAAAACTGTTTAAAAGATTATAGAGGGGGTGGATAAACATGCTGCATAATTTCAAAGCCCAGTGAAAGTGTGTGTCATTGTTGCACCAGGAGCCAATGGCGCAGGCGGTGTCACATTAAAAGACACAACATTCAGCACGTTCTCAAAGAGATGAGTTCAGCTATGTTTGTACAAGAGAGGGGAATTTTTGTACCATGCTTAGTAGGACTGTCATGTTTATAAAGAAATACATCTTATAGCTAGTGGCATCCAAAATAGGCCGCATACACAGTCAATACTTTCTTTCCAACTACAAAAGAAAGGACATTTTCTTCCTTTCTTGTTTTCCAAGGGTAGACTTTCTGATGGCGTCAACTACTTAGATATGCTGCATAGTAATGATTTTATTCATATGTGTGAAAGAAAATCTCTTAGACTCTTCATTATAGTTATCTGCTGTGAGCATCAAGATTGAGTTTATTTGGCATTTCCAGATATATGCTTAGACAGTCCATTTTCAACAACAAATTGAATATGCTGTTATTTTCTACTATCACTTCTTACCAAGGGCAATTACTTAATACTCTGTAATAGCTACAATTCAGGATACCCCGTTTGCCACAGTGACTCTCCTCATTTTTCACACCCACACAAACCCCAGAACCTACTGTGAGTAAAGCAGCAGTGCAGCAGCATTCAAGGAGGATTAAAGGACTAAGATTGAGCACTTCCTAAAGCCTGCTGCCTGAGCTGTCGTTTAGAACAGGAGCAAAAATGATGTTCCTGCCTTTCCCAAGTGCCATTCAAAAGGTGTAGATATGCACACAGAACTCATGCAGAATTGGAAAGATCACACGCTGTGTTTGGCAAAGTATCCTCAAAGTGCTCCTGGAAAGGCAGGGCGACCTTCAGAAGGTGCAGAAGAATTGGCCCACAATTCCCTCACCTTCTGCATCTATTCCTTAAAGCTTCAGGCAAGAATTCTGGCATCTGGCTTTTTAAAGGATAATTCAAGACACTGAACTTTAAGAGAAGGCTGTGGCAGTCTGAGTTCTAACGAACTTAGTAATGAGCAACAAACTGCAAATCAGTATCTGATTTTCACTGGAACATCTGGAAGAAACGCCAAATGCCGTCTGTGCTCAGCTCTGAATTCTCATGAGTTTCGTTGAACCTTTAATGATTTTTTCATTCCTTTTGGACACAAATAGAAAGGAAACAGCATGGGAACTAAACAAGGGTTTGCTTGAACAGTGGCTGCAGACACACACCTCTTCTTAGCATTGTTTTAGCATTTGCATTTCAAATCTATTTCACCCAGCCCTGGGGATCCTAAACCTCTGGGGATCCTATCCATGGACCCTCAGAATTCACAGTAGTCAGCCAGAAAGATCCCCAGACAGGAAGAACATTGTATCCCCCAGTGTCAGTCAGGACTTTGTTCAGAGGGAAAGACGAAGAAATGAGACAGAAGGTTGCTGAAAACACAGATGCTCACATTTCTTCTGCTAGAAACAGAATGATTTATTTCTCTTTATCATAAATCACAGGTTTTCCTTCAAGGCTTTGCTTTAGACTTTCAATCAGCACTGATAGCTGTAAAGAATCACATGCCAAAGCAAATCTAAACTACCTGGTGGAAAAGCCTTCCATTTCTCTCCCTGCCCCACCTGAATGATCTCATGATCACTAGAGAATTTGCTGCTTCATCATTTAGTTTGTCTTATAAACTGGTCCAAGGCAGCTGATGTCACCCATCCAATTTTGCTTCCATATTCAAATCCAAGCTCCCACTCCCTCTGTCAGCATCACCAATCTATCTATGACTTCTTACCAAATAACCATATCACACCATATGTTGCAGAATTGTTTTGGATTTTCACCAGTTTAGAATTTGGCTCTCAGTGTAATTCAGCTAGGAGGAGATCAGTTACAGAATCACAGAATGGTTTTGGTTGGAAGGGGCCTTAAAGCTCATCTCATTCCAGCTCCCTGCCAGGGGAAAGGAGCCTTCACTAGACCAGGATGCTCAAAGCTCCATCCAACCTTTCCTAAAACACTTCCATGGAAGTGATTTTTCAAAAGCCTGGTGAGACCGATAAGCCAAAAGCCACATCAGAGGCTATGAAAAATAGTGGGAATGGAAAGAAGAGGAAACAGCTCTCAACATAGAAGGAGCCGATTTTTGTCAGTATGATCTTGTCAGGAACATGTTTCTCATTATCAGAAGTCCAAATAGTGATAAGTCATAATTACTCAAAGTCAAGAAACTCAAAGTAACCAAACCAAAGAAACTGAACTTTGAAAAAATAAACATTGTGTTCATTTTGTCTTCCTTTTTTGGTTATTCTTTGGGATTTATGCTTCAAAGCTTTCATCTTCAAGCATATGAGAGCATTTTAGAATAAAGAATTTTATATCCTTGCACAGCAACCTCAGCAGAGCTTCAAAAGCATCACCACATTTAAAAATCACATAAGGTTAAAATTTAGACATTCCCTATATTTAGAATCACAATTTTGCAAAACACTGCCTGCTTTTGTTGGTTTTTTGTTTTTTTGGGGTTTTTTTACAACTTTCCATGACCATCTTTGTATCTTACAGCCAGCAGAAATGTTTCCCAGGAAGAAAAATTGAAAGATTTTCTACCATCTGCATCAGCAAACCACCAGAAAATGGTGTTTGCTGGATGATATTCTGCCTCTGAGTTCACTCTATCATCACTGCAGTTTTGCAAGTTGCAAGCAAAAGGCAGCCAGAAAGGAAATACCCTAACAAAGCTGATCCAATTCTTGTTCAGCTGCAAAAGTATTCAGAAATATCTCTCCTTACTCTTTTCATGTCTGTACTTGGTCAGTACACAGAAGATGACTCGCATTATGTTCTCTCCTATTCAGACTCGGTCACACCATTTCAGCCCTGACAGTTCACCATGGGTATTTTCTGGAAAGAAGCAGATTCCCCTGTTTGGAAACCCCTGCTTTCACTTCATATCCCTTTCCTTCTGCCACATCCTAGTAATGAGCTCTTTTAAGAATTGTCTGGAGATTGGGAACAGGTTGGTAATATCAAATAAATAATTTAAAAAAACCAACCAACAAAACAAACTCAGAAATGCATCTGTGAGGGAGTTTTCCCTCAGCTGCCTTCTGCTCTGGGTCTTGATCCCATATCCATGGGAGACAATGAGGAGACTCCCACTGATTTTGCATCAGAACCCAAAAGACTCCTCTTCAAGGTGTATTTTGAGTATTTTTGTTGATATTTATAATGAAAAAAAAAAAAAAGAAAAAAAAAAGAAGTGCAGGAGCTCATGACCTTGCAAAACCTGGCCATGGTGAGCAGCCTCTCCTGGGCAAACACCCAGCTCCCCTCAGGGCTTTTATTTGCCCAAGTCCCACACGCATTAAACATTCATAGCTGGGCTGTTACAGACAATGAAGTTTTCTGCCATCTTCTTGTTTTCTAATATTGTCTTGGTTTAAATTATGTATGGAACAAAGGAAATAATATTTTAGAAGAGGAATAAAAATGTAATACAGGCACAAATAAAATTTGGTTACAGATAGAATCAAAGTAGATGGAGTAACTTTTCTTATGAAGAAATACTATACCTGGGGAGGATATTTTGTAAATACTCCATAGCTTGGGATTTGATTTTAAAAGCCTTTTGGACATCCTTAGATCTCAAAATGTGGAGAAAACCAACAAGGGAATGTCTTTCTTTTTTTTTTTTTTAATATATTTAAAGCATTTCCTTCATATAATCCTTGTAAAACCGAGATTTTGGTGAGAAATAATAAGTGCACACAAACAAAACAGATTCTCTGAAAGAAGCAAAACCCAAAAAAACCCTGAATAAATCAAGATCTGGAAAGAAAATGCACACAGCATATATTCCACAGTAAGTTTTCTTCAGCAATATTTAGTGCTAAGGCATTTTCTGTCCGTAATCTCAGAGCAAAAGCAGCAGGTCCCAGCTGGATACACCTGTCTCCCCTGATGTTCCAGCAAGCAGCCAAGGGAGGGGATGTTCATGTGCTGCTTCATTTCAAGCTCACTGGACAGACTTGTGCAGCAACCCGCCAGGGAATGGCTGACATCAGTATTTGTCTCCAATACTACCCTGTGACACTGTGATTGACTTAAAAGGACACTTCTGAGCTGTTGCGAAGTACAGTCTGCACAGGAAACCATCCCTGTCTGTAAGAGGAAGAGGTTGGATAGTGGTAAAATACAGAGAGGGTGTTTCATTTATAATTGTGTACAAGTGCACACACAGATGAAAACCTTGGTGTTCATCTTTGGTTTCCACCAGCTGCCCACTAACGGGGCTGCTAAGAAGGATTTGAGAGACACTGGAGCCCACAAACAACACAAAATTTTTTTAGCATTTGTCCAGATTATTAAAGCAATCTACTAAATTTCTCATGAAACTAAAAAACCTCAGAGCTTTTCTATTCCTCTTTTTTTTCTTTTTCTTTTTTTAACACTCCTTGTTTCCTTCCTTGGGCTTGTAGACCTGAAGGAATAGCACCTTACCGTAGCCCTGCCTGTGGGCAAGGGAGGCACAGATTAAACCCAGCAGAGACTAAGCTGAATGTCTGATTCTACAGATCAGCCTCTGGTTCCCCTGCACCTGGGATCTTGCTTTAAAAGTGATGTTGTGCTTTCAGGTGATATTTAATCAGTCACCATCCATAAGAAAACAGCTCAGCTGACTGCTAAGCTCTTTTCTCCTTTTGATTAGCACTGAAGTATCCCTGAACTGAGCACAGAACAAACTCTTCTGTAATCCTTGCCTGGGTTTCAAATGTCCGGACATCTTGCGTGTGTGGTAGATGAAACTTCTCAGCCTTCACATTGCACTTACCGTTGTACAAGGGATCCCTCTCACCCTTTGCGCTGCACTTACCATTGCTATCACACCAACTTTGCCCCATATATTCAAAATTCAACCTAAGTAAACCTCCTGCCCTCAAAACCATTCCGACATGCTCCAGTGCCTTCACTGGGCAGTTTGGCAGCAGAGGACCACATTGAATTCTTCTTAGTTAAAATTCACAGGAGTTATAGTGTAACAGTGAAAGGGACACACTGGGGCTGTGTAAGGGAACCACAGGAGCAGCCAGCCTAGGCTGAGGATTTTTATGAACTCTGATTTAGTGATTTAAACTTATTCGGTTTTCTGAGATGGTCTAGAGCTCATAGTCAGTCTACTACTCTGTCTTGGCTGACAAGAGGTAACTTCTGAAGATGCATGACCTTGGTTTCTTGCTGTCTTGGAAACATAATAATAGCCCTAGTACATTGGAAGTAATACTTTTTATTGAAGTTCCCCACCCCATCTGCAGTTATGGCCACGTTATGTGCTCTGCCACAGTAATAACAGAAACACATCAACATGAACCTTGCCTGAAATAGCTCTAGCACAGCTTTGAAAGCCATTTATTCAGGTGAATGAAGTAAAGAGAAACTTTTCATCTCCAGGAACATATGAGCCTTTCTAGTGCACTTCGAAGGTTGGCCAACTGGAAGCAGGAGCTGGAGCTGCTGTGGAGCCTGTTTGGAAGCTGACTCCAGCACAGAAATTGAAATAAATGAATTTGGCATCTAAAAGAAGGTTTTGTAGAGTCAACGCTTTCTAAGCAGAGGACAGAGAGAGATTTGGCAAGGTTGGTGCATACATTATTGACATTTTAATGTCACAAAGGGGTAATCCCAGGTCTAACTCTGAGCCAGCTGAGCTTGCTGTGGTCTTGAAGCCCACCCTTGTCAGGTGCAGGGCTGAAGTGACACTGAAGTGACAGCCTTTGTGGGCAGGGGAGCGTTAGACACTGTCAGAAAACACACATCTGCAAAACAAACACCCCACCCTGTCTGTACTAACCTGGGATTTTCTGCATTCCCTACCACCACCTGACAAAGATAAAGCTTTTATGGGTATATTTGTCAGAGAATGAGCATGGGAATGTTGAAGAAGGAAGTAATTGATGCCTGCTTTTTGTTGTTCAATCCGAAACACTTTTTTACAGGAATCTTTCCGAAATGGAAATCAATGATGGTTGGCATCATTCTCAGAACATTGCCTTGGGACACTGAAGTGCACAAATGCTTTGCTGATATTTTGGACACAGTGCAGAAGAATTTTTCCAAGTGATTTTCCATCTCCCAGGGATAAAAAAAAATATTGTATTTTCTTATTTGCATTTGAACAACTATTTGTATCTTAAAGCAAGTATCTGCAAAACATTCATGCCTTCAGCATTTTTAAAATTAATAGCAGAGAAGGAAATAACACTGGCAGTCTAGCAGAATTTTTTTTCTGTTGGATTTGGTAAGAACAGGATACTCTGTGTAAAGAAAGTCTTGTTTCCTTATTTGTGTAAGGATCAGAACCGTTGTCTTTAGATTTCTTTTCTCCTGACAATTTGTTCCTGTAATCTCCTTATGTTCCTACATTAAAACCTTTGCCTAAATTGAGAGGTAGCTTAACTGATAATTTAAGCTACACATTAGTAAACATAACAGGAGGCAATGGAACAAGGCACCCCACAAAGGGAGCGAAACAGTGAAAAACAGGAATCTGCGCTGCCTCACCTACTTTTTATTCCTTTCTTTAAAAAATAATTGTTTCCTGCAACAACATCTTTCTTCCTCCATTTGCAAGTTACATCTGCTCCCACAATGTTCATGATATGCAAAACAGTTTGTACCATTGCTGGGTCTGTTCTAAGGAGATAATAATGGATATTAATCAGTGGCAAGCATGGGAACTGCGTGTCTGGAGAGTCTGAGCACGTCAGGGTAGTGAAGTGGCAAGATTTGAGATGGGCCCAGTGACCTTGTCTGGGGGGACGCAGAGCTCCCCAAAATTGCTCAGCATGGGCTGAGAGCATCTTCTCCAATGCAAGGTGCATGGTGTTACAAAACCCTGACTCAGAGATCACACAGCAGGGAATTGCAAGTCACCCCTTCTCAGAAATGGGGGGAGGAGAGGAGAGCTCGGTGAACCTCTCAAAGAGCATTGCCATCACTGTTTCTCTTAGAAAAGGTCATGGTCCATAACCAACACAGCTGATTCAGTACTTCAAATCTGTTTTCTGCAAGAAAACCAGGATTGCCTCACTGGAGGTAGAGCAGCCCACCAAGGTGCTCTGTTCTTCAGGGAGGAAGGGGCTTGTGGAAGGAATATTTCTAAAGCATGAAACTACAACCCCAGTTTTTCCTTGCTTTTCCCTCTCTTCATTACACAATCCAACAAAGTGTCTCACCCATTGACTGACTGGAAATGTGATAAGTTTGATCAGGAAAAGAAAAATGTCTCCCCCAGCTCTATTAAATTCTGTGGGTGTCCTGAGAGAAGATGATCTTTGGACAGCAGCAGAATATATGATTGTGAGCAGACAGTAATTTTATTACACAACTGCCCAACAGCACTTCTCTGAAATATTTTGAAGTTCCATGGCATAGGGAAAGTCAGCAATTTTTGAAACAGTCTAAACTATAAAACAGAGTAGTAACCAGCAGGGGAAAATAAGAATAGCTGTTTCTTCAGAATTTTTGAGTGATTAGACTAATTTTCAACCTTCCTTGTACATAATCTATTATTTAACCTCCCACTTTACTTCATAGCAGCAAACAACAGTCTATTCTAAACCTCTGGTTTTCCTCCATTATTAAAGCATTACTCTCTAAAAGAACGGAATTTTGCAAAATGCTGCTGTAAGAGAGAGGAGAAAGCAGGAGCAGCTCCAAAAAAGCTTCAGATGGCTGTGCCAGTCCTGCTGCTGTGCCATGTCACTGCTGCTGTCAAGAATACTCCTCACCTTGAAAGCCAAATCAAAGAGAATTTTAAAATCAGGAATAAAATTAGAAGACCAAACATGTAGAGGTGAGGAAAGTGGGATCTGGTCCAGTACTTACTATATTCTTTCCCATATTTGTGTTATCAAGAGATAAAAATCAGTAAATGCTCTGACTGCAATTTATGTCAGAGTAAAAAGGAGAGGTACAATCAAGTTTCTACATTTTTTTAGTTTCATCACATAGCACAGGCAAACTACTGTGCTTTTTTCCCCCCACTGATCTCTTTGTAAGGTTATCTTAAGGAGTTTCCTCCCCCTTTGTTTGAAGAATTGAATACAAAGGATGAATTATATTTCTAAACAGATTTGCTCAGCAAAATTTTCTGATTTCTGTTCTAACAGTTTCTTCTCATTGTATTAGCACCTTCGTTTTTTCCCCCAGACAGCTCTTGCTGTCTGGGGGGAACTTGCATTAACATGTTGCTCATTGGGACCATAAACAAATTAACATGCAGGGTGTTAAATAAATACTAAAGGTCTAGTAAAAATACATTTAGTGGGCAAGAATGTGTTTGAATGAATAATAACCCCATCAAAATAGCAAAGATTAGTCTATATACCTCTTTCTTTCTAATATATTTTCAGACCTCAGTAACTCTCTGAGAAGCTGTGCTTAAAGCACTGGTGTGAGTACAGAGCAGAAAATCTGAAGTCATTTATTTTCCATCCTTCTCAAAAATACACTGCATTTGCTTGTAGAGCAGAACAACTCCAGGCACGCTGAAAGGGTGCTGTGAAAATCACTGCCCCGTAAAGTCCTTGCTGGCTACTGTTTAGAAAAGGAATTTGTGAAGGAATAAAAGCACTTTTTCACCAGGTTACAAAGAAAGGAGAAGGAAGAAATAGTTTCCAGCTGCTGGAACTAAAAAAGGCGAGGAAATGCAAGTGCATGCAAAGAGGGGAAACCACATTTCTCCTTTGCAAAAAAGAAGGGAGGATGAGTAAAAGGCATTCAAGAAAATACTGCTACCCCAGCCACAGGAAAGATTTGTGTATAATCAACTTCTGTTTGCTGCAGAGCAGTTTCCGATGTATTTTCATGCAAGCTGATGTTGTTTTCCCTGCTTGAGTGGCATAGCAATAATAAATACATTTATTATTCATTAAATGCCTTCAAAATATTTTAATATGCCTCAGCATTTCCAAGGTGTTCAAATCACAGCAGTACAACACCCTGCTCACATAATTTGCTGCCTTAACAACTGAATATTACAGTTTGTAGTTTAAAGTTTCTGAGTGCACATTTTCAGACAGAGTGGAGAATCTCTTTAGGTATCTGGAGTCAAACCCTTAAAGAGAAGATTTTCTCTTAAAAATCACACCCCACCCACCCATCCACCCTCAAAAAAAAAAAAAAAAGCTGGCATGATACACAGCTCAGTTCTCCCATATTTTAAAAGAGAATTCATAAAATTCACCAAGCTCAGAAGGTGTCAGATGAGGAAAAGGATGTTTTTAAAGTCAAGGCAGATTAACAGACAGGTGCTCCAGTATGTGCATGTATTGTTTTGTGTGATTTGATTTGATTGTTTCTTTTCTATACACAAAAAACACCCAACAAAAAAAAAAAAAAACCAGAAAAACCAGGAAAGGAATGAGGAATCAAGATTTAGTCTGGTGGTTTTCTTTGCTTGCTGTTTGGAAGCAAGTCTTCACATTGCTGCCTTCACTGGCCACAGGATCCCAGCCTATATTTGCATGATGGAGAGCTCTGCATAGCATTTCCTGAGTGCCACTGTATGCCAAAGCAGATGGAAAGTGATTTATGGGGATAAATGAGGAGAGAATTCTGCCTAGATCACTGTGTCCCAAATAATTCCTTAAGGTTATCAAGTTTGCACAGCTTTGTCTTATGTTAAATTTATGCCAGGAAAAAAATATAAATCAAAATAAGGGGAAGTGAACTACTGAAGCAGAATGCACAGGGAATGTACCAAAGCACATAGTGCTTATTTTTCTACAGCTGAACCACATCAACCAGGGAGAAGTTTTATTCCCAGTCACTGCTCAGAGCTTCCAGTGAAACTTTCACAGGTTACATTACCGTCACCAAGTCCAGCATCTGGTAAACTTAATCTACAATTAGAGACTGGCAGCATGTAGGCCATAAGCAAATAAATCTGAAAGGTAAATAGCTTTTCTTCTTAAAAGATTAGCACTTGAAACATCTAAGAGTTGTTACCAATATTGTTTCTTGTGAAATACAGAGAAATAATTCACAGTCCTAAGAACAGCCTGTGATACAATGGGCAATATAAATGAGATACTCAGCCCTTTCAGCAGCCTGGAGATGACTGCTGCCGTCTTTGGAAAGGGTTCAGACACTGGAGACATGGTCCTAACATGATTGAAACTGGAAGAAACCTCTCTCACCAAGATGCAAAATAAGGTTAAAAATGAATGTCTGTTGCTGTTATTTACTGCATGTCTCCCAGATGGGAATATGGAACTCCAGATATGCAGAGGATGTTTCCCAGAGCTCTGGCCTGTGCCGTCTTCTGAGTTCTAACAGTGGCAGAACTGCCATTCATGAACTTCAGCACATCCCAGGAGCCAAGGCTGGCTTTGTCACTTGCTAATATCACTGCAGCTTGAAACTTAAAACTGAGTTTGCTACAGCCCTGGGAGACTAATCACTGAGAGTTCTCTTTTTTCTACAAGAACTCTTGTTTTCATATTAATAAAGTCAGGCATTGACAAATTTACTGCTGTTTAGGGCAAATGCTGCTGAAGGGGTTATGTGAGGCTGTGGTCTCAGTCTGCGATAGGATTTACCATTCAGTTCCAAAACGAAAAGTACAATTAAATGCTCTTGAAAATGTCCTGTGCTAGGAAGAAAAGCCTTCCAAAATAGATTTTTATCTACTTGGTCGAAGTCCATGGTTCTTTAATGTTTCTGTAAGCGGCAATGTTTTGTCCGGCAAGACAAATTCCCATTGATTTGAGGTTCTAATGACTCCTAGGTCAGGCGTGCTATATCTTTTCTTAATTAATTTGTCTGACCTTCCTTCCATGTAATACTTGGGATGACAAACTTCCATTTTAGAAGCTGTGTGGATCTTAGTCTGAAACACCCATAGGCTTTGTATTCATTTACTAAGCAAGTTATTCTGAGCCTTTTAAAAATAATATGCATGGTCAGCACAGATTTATGATTTGTTTTTTTCAGCTCAATCTCATATCACTCATCACATGGATTAAAATTAATTCATACACATTAACCTACAGGAAAGAGATGATTACTGTTTCTTGAGATATGAGGAAACCATCTGAATTCCAGGGAGCATTTCAGATAAATGCAGTAATTTTTAAAACTGAAAAGTTCCTTCCTGCTTTAATTAGCAATGCTTCAATTTTCCGCCACAACATTCAATAATAAAGGTGGAGGCTGGGAGAAGTGCCATGTCCAGCACAGAGAGTGCAATGTGCAGGCAATTCCAGGTGCCAGCCAGCAAACCAAGCACATACTTTAAATCTGACAGTGTAAGATGGACTTAGGTTAAAAGTCAAAGGCATAAGAATAAATTGGTTCTTGGATCCTTCCTGGAAACTCCTGTTCTCATTCAAGTCTTAGCTCAGTTGGTTCAAGCAGGGTGTTGCTAACTCCAAGGTTATGAGTTCAATCCCCATAAAGACAATTTTCTCAAGAGCTGGACTCAATAATCCTCATGGGTCCCTTCCAACTCAGAATATTCTGTGAATCCGTGAAGTGCTAAGCAAGTCTACAAGAAATTAGGAACCTAAATGCAATTATACATCTTGTCCTCACTGCTTTATTCTCAGGACTGCCCTTAGTACCTATTTAAAGCCGGGCATGTGCTTAAATCCTTGCATGAAAATTGCATTCAGATAAGTGATCTAAAATTAAAGTATCAGCCCAGCTCCTGAATATTTGCAAACCAAATTTATTTTGACAACAGGTTAACATAAGACACAGATGAGACTTAGAGCCTGGAGCAAGATGGGCTGTGTGATTTAAGGCTCTGCAATTAAAAGACAAGGCCCAGAGATGCTTCCTCTCAAATGTGGGTGTTCAAGTTCTGCCAGGACCCTGCTCCCTGCACCCCTGCCAGTGAACTGGAGCAGCTGCGGTGCTACTTCATGGAAAATTATTTGTTAAGTCAGTGATTTATTTAGTCTATTTAAAGAAGGTGGGATAAAACACTGGGCTGGCCATAATGATTATGCTGTTGTTATTTCTTTTTTAATTAATATTGAACAACCAGTACTGCAGCCAACTTCAAGATATTTCAGAAGTGCCTTCCTCATTCTCTGGCTAGAAAGCAAAAGCCTTGGTAGGATAAATAATGTTTTCATTCTAGGACCCTACAGAAAGCTACTTTTCCTGTATCTTCATTTCACAGAGAAAAGAGACTCTTCATTTTCCAACCTCCTCTTACAGGGAAAATGCCTTTCCCCCCATCTCCGAGATGTGAAATATAAGACTCAAAAAGAGATGCAGCCCCAAGTCTGAAGTGCCCACAGATGCAAAGCTCAGTTCCTGTCTCACCATGCTTCTTTAACTCAATGCAGCATTTACCAGGACAGAGCCAGACATGGTCCCCCTCACCTTGCTGACCTGGCATAAATTATTTCTTCCACTTGTCCATTCCAAACCATCCTTCCCTCTCCCCTCCCTGCAGTTTGCCAGTGTGGCTGATCCTGTGCTCACTCCCACAACTGCTGTGGGGTTTTGAGGGGGAAGTTTATTAACACATTCAAACTGAAACACCACAGAGCAGCTGGGCACAATGCCCCCAGCTCAGCATATCTGACCACCAATTCCTGCTTCTTTCTAGAAGCTGAGCTTTAGATTAACTGCAGGAAAAAACTCTTTCAATTTGCATGGGAGACAGCAGGGTTTTGGTGCTGATATATTGCAGTTGCCCCTCTATTGAGGTCAGTGGGACAGAGGCAGGGGACTGTCAGTACCAAGTGATACTCTTAGACCTGAGAAGAGACATGTAGTTGACTGAAAACTCATCCTGGTGCAGTGGCACAGTACCATGTTGTGTTAAATCCACAACAGAACAGCCTTCAGAAGCTATTTTAATCAATTAAGAACAGTTGGACCCTTTAGCACATAGTTACCATCATCTACTTATTATGCACTTAAAATGCAATTATAGACAGGAAAATAATGTTGGTTTTCTATTGGCCTCGTTTTCCTTGAGTGAATTAAGCCTGTTTCTCATCTGCATTCACAGTCCCAGCTGCTTCCTGGCTGAAACAGATCCTGTAGGCTTTTTATATCCAGTAGCAATGCAGCAATGCCATATGTAAGGCCAGGGTGTGAGGGGGAGCTGGGATGTCTCCTGGCTCCTGAATTATTAGGCTGTTCCAAGTTCCAGTGTGGAATCATTCCCTGGGAGGTGATTCATGAGGTAGCAAAGAACCTAGGTCCAGTTCCCAGGCTGTGTTTTTAGGGTTAGAAAAACAATGTTGCTTCTCAAGCTTAAAAAAAAAAAAAAGCCATAAGAGAAGGGAAGGTAGTTTTGAGAGTCTCTGCCTAAAACAGAGCTGGTCTCTGAGGCTGTTAATTATCCAAGACTGGTGGTAAAGTAGAAAAGGTGAAATGTATAGCAAAGGAGTTTTCCTAAACATATATAAATAGCAAACCATTACACTTTCACTGGAAGAGGAAAAATTTGCAGACAGGGCAACACTCAAGAACTCCCAAGCCCACAAATGCTTGTGTTCCCTGAATGTCATTGATGCAAGTCAATTGCTGCCATAATTAGCTTTGTCAGAAGACCTGGAATAGAAGGGGGGTGGAGAGGAGTCCCTGCAGCATAAGCTGACAGGGCCCTGCATCAGGCTGGTGTGTGGTGAGGATACCCCCAATTTCTTAAAAGCAGATTTGCTTTCCTTCCTATCCACAGCATTGACAGTGTCAATTGATGGACAGATATGCATAGCCTGACCACATTTCACCAGTAGATTGCTCTACACTTTCAAGGTTATATTTATAAGAAACCTGCCAAATGCTTTAATTGGTGTCCACTGCAGTAGGTCACCAAAGAAAAAAAAAAAATCAAACAAAGCCACCCCAGGGCAACATTCAGGAAACTAGTTGATAGGAGAAATTTTAAGTTGTGACAAGACAACCTACTAGACTTCTGGAAGACTTACTTTAAACTATACCTTCAGTAGTTGCCAAAGGAATAGTTTGGACACCATTCTTTGTGGTCAAGTGTAGGTTTTTATGCTGCTAATATAATATTTAAACACTTCCTATTAAATATTGCATATCAATAAAACTGGCTATATCAAATGGCAGATAATTGCTGGCACTTATTTTTCAAAGTCAAAACACTGCTTGAACTTCCCTTTGAGAAAATTAGGGTTTTATTAGCTGGCAGAGAAGGGGAAGTGATTCCAAGGGCAATTTGGCTTGGGAATGCAGTGTTCCCATCTGAGCATCCTTTCTGGCAGTAAGGCTTTCCTCAGAGACAAAGTTCAGCAGGCTTTCCTGAGAAGGTTTAGCTCTCAGACTTGATTTTATGGAGGCCTTGGAAGATGTTGAGATGGAACCTTCAGCCATATGGACCCAGCAATGCACAAACCCCACAGTCTTTCTCACTGCAGAGCCAGTAGTGAGTCAGTGCACAGAATAAAAAAGGTTGAGGGGGAGGAGGTCTGAAGTTTGTGTTTGCCTTACACTGCACAAAATGGGAAATGCCAAGTGTAGGCTGCCAGCCTATACATCCCACTGATTTCACAGAGGTGTCCTGGAAGCACAAAATTTGCTCACTGAGTATCACACTCTCCTCAGCCCCAACCCACCAGATGTCCAGGTAAACAGTGCTGCCCTTGATTTTCCTGCTCATGAGGGACATTTACCTCAACCATGATGACATTTGTGCTCTGCTTAGCCCCAAAGCACTGGGTTAAAGTGAAGCAGTCAGAAGTTCCCAGCTGCCCACGGGCTGTCTGGTTGAAGTCAATGCAGTTTTTATGAGGCATTTTATTATTAAAAGAATGTCTCTAGAAATCAACCCTCCCACTGCCAGTCCAAAATTTACAAAACTAATTTAGTTCAAGGGTGCTCACAGCCATGTAAATAGAAGCCAGACATATTTCTCTGCTAGGGGAAAGTCATTCAAAGAGAGGTACCCAGCCACGTTCAGGTCATATTTTAGCAGGCCCATAAAGAGCTGTTTTCTAGCTGAGTGCTGTATATCTCAGTGCTTTTGAATGGTTTGCAGTTGCAATGCTCCTTCAGCCCAGGAAGGGTGCCTGAGGCAGCTCTGCCACACGTGCCCCATTATTTACTCCGTGTGTCACTCCAGGGCTGCTGACCTTGGTAGCATGACATGCATCAGGCTGTGTGTGAGCAGGCTCCCCCGCCTCCTTCCTGCACTCCAGCCACTTTAGCCACCAGCTATACATGATTTTCCTACTTGAGGCTTGGCATATTTACAAGAATTGAATTTTATAGCCATCTCAGGCTGCTTCACATGGCTGCTCCCCCTCAGAACTGTTGGGACAGTCACACAGGTGGATAGAGATGCTGGAGGAAATTCCCATTTGCAAAGTTCACTTCCGAGAGAAGGCAGAGCCCAGCCTTACAGACTGTGGGGCAGTACTGGAGGTTTCTGCTGTTTAAAGAGCTTCCTTGTATCTTTACTTAAATATTATTCTGAGTTAATAATTATTCTCAGTAATTCAGAAAAACCAAAAAAGTCATAGGCTTTTATTTGCCTTCCTTTGAAAGTGTTAACTCCTAAGCTCAGCTAGAATTGAGATCTGTGCTTCCCTGTTTCAGGTGACTTGAACAGTCATGCTCTGAACAGACAACTTGAAACAAAACGTGGCTCCTTGCCTTGTCCTGCCATGTATAATCCCTGTGACTGTGTGAGCTGCCCCTGCACAAAGCCTGAGCATCTCACACATATCTGCATGCCAGGCTGCCCTTCCACAGAGGCTTCCACCCAAAGAGAATGTAAGGGTTTTTTATTGTAGAGGAGCCATTTTCCCCCAGCCACTGCATCCAGATAATTCTTCGTGTTAATCTGCAGTGGATGGGAGAAGATCTGAGGCTTCCTTGCTTCTGTGAATCAGAAACACAGCAGAACTGGGCAGAACCAGTTGCCCTTGTTTGCCTTCTGAGAGAAGGCCTGTGCTGAACCAGTATGGAGTTATAATCTCCTTCTGCCACTCCTCAATCAAACTCCTGTTTTAAGAAGTCTGACAGCTGCTGGCACATGAGCAGGAGCAGCTTCTGGGCACAGCACTGATGGAGCAGCACCAGGCAGAACTGCAGCTGAGCAACTGAAAAGCAAGGGCTGCTTTTGAGCTGTGTCCTGTCCTTCCAGATGCTCCAGGCTCAGCTGCAGCACATTGAACCTGTGGGAGATTTGGAGTCATTCCTTACCATGAGGCTCAGCACTAGGATCATCTAGAAGACCTTGCAGGGAAAACAGTCCAAGGAGAAACAAAGGACACTTAGTTAAAAAAAAAAAATTAAAAATCTATTTCAGATCTGCATTTGAACATATATAAAAATTTGCCTTAGAAAAGGCTGGTTCAGTATTGAGTCATGCCTGCAGTCCTGTTAGTTCCTGTGCTAACATAAATCTTCACACAGAAGTACACCAAATGAGGTAGGAAAATCTAGTTAATCCTGCTGGTGTCATCGTGTCATGCTCCCTGCACAGGCTCAAAGATCACTGGTGGATGCTCTGTACTGAGATCAGTGTCTGCAGAGAGGGTGCTCAAAGGTAATTGTCTCTTTTTCAGCACTCAGAGGTGGGGGTGTGATTCCTATATATTAGATGAAAACTTACTTCTGTCCCAAAGTCACCTGTACTGCAGAGCAGCTCTCCATTTGCAATTAATTAAACTTCCAAGAGCATGGGCATAAAATGAGCCTGTGACAATAAAGAAATACCAGCCATGGACAGGCAGAGACCCACTGGGACACATCTCACCTTATTATTCATAGGACTGAACTGCTTGAGTTTAGTTTCTTTTCATGCATGGAAAGCTTTTGAGGAATCTCATTATTGCACTGAATATAAATATGTTCAGTAAATATAAAGAGATGGAGTTAAACTAGAAGTGAAGATCAATGCCTGGATTTAAAAGTATTAGAGCTATATTACTTACAGACACAAATAGAGATTGGAGCTGAAATTGGATCAGACCTTAAATGTCTTCTCTTCTCTTAAAAGGACCTTCCAGAGGCAGCCCAAAAGCATTAGCAAGCCAAGAAATAATTTTATAAGAACATAAGAAAGCTGTTGCTGGGGAAGCCCAGTGGTCTGAGGGGAGATGCTCATTAGGGACCCTGTGTTAGCCTGGCCAATTTGGCAGCCCATCCTCCAACACCCCCAACTGCTGGATGAGGAAGGCATAGGGGAGACCTCTGATTAGTGGTTTCAGGGTCTATTTCAGGACTTGCTGTCCGTGATTTGTCCAGTTCAAAAAGCCTGCTAAAGTCTCTGGGCCTCTGTGGTAGCAATTTGAGGGAAATCACCACCTGCTGAATAAAGAAGTTCTTTTTTCAGTAATAAGCTAGTTGTCTACTACTTCATTGAATGCCCCATTTACCTGTTTGAAAACTGGTGATTTTTTTTTTTATTGGGAGAAAATAATTGCCCCATTCACATGATCAGTGATTTTTATATGGCTCAAACGTGATTCCTCAGCCACCTTTTCCCCATCTTCTTCAGACACCTATAAAGCAACGGATTGATCATCCCATTGATCATTTCAGCTATCCTAAAGAGAGCTCCTTTATAGCAGGTATTTATTCCTCAGCCCACTGCTCTGCTTTCAAACCTCAGGGATCCCACAAAACCGAAATAAGAGGAGGCTACAAGAGAGAAAAGAGCACTTAGGTTTGGGACATCTGAGCACATTCAGAAGTCAGTGTGATCCCTGCAAGGGAGAAAAGACCTTCCAAACTGCTGAGTCAGTCCAGGCAAGCCCTCGTGGCTCCCTGTACATTAGGTTCACTTAAAAATGTTCCTTGTGGCTAATGGTGCATTAATAAGGTATTGGCTATCTGGGACTGTGGGGTGCTGTGCCAAAAACAGTCTTTTATAAATTGAACATGTACAAAGGTTCTGGCAGTCTGCTTCCCAGTGACCCACTGACAAGCTACTGATCCAGCTGAAGATGTGGAGATGGAATGTAATTGCCCACAATCTTTTTAATCAAGGACTGCACTTCCAGTAATCTGCTGCAGTGACAGAGAAACAACATCAGGCTGTAACACACGTCCGGAATCAAAGCTCTTTTCTGCACAGTCTTAATTAAAGAGTGTTTCTGACTACAAGTTTTCTATAAAAGTCAATGAGCTTCCAGCAGAGGAAAGGACCTTTTCTGATGTGATGAAAAGGCTGCACATATATTTAGATTGTGTACATGATTGCCTGATCAGAGGGAAAACTGTGTAGAAACACAGGTAGCACTCAGGCCATGGGCTACACTTGGGAATATCATCACTACAGGTTGGGATGAGAGGGAAGAAGGGAATGAAAAGGCATCAGTCACTCCCAAAACCCCAAGCACAAACAAATCTAAGGCCAAAGCCATCACTAGCATGGATCAGAACTGCTGCAGGGAGCCTGGCCTGGAGCAGCCCCCAGGGCATGGGTGCCTAAGGATTCACCTGAAGGTGATCCAGGGAATGTGCCCCAGAAAATGGAATGACAACCAGGGGGATAATCATTGGGTGGCTTTTCACTGCTTGGACTTTCTTCAATGTCAGGCTGTGCTGGTGATCCCTAAATTGGTGGTCTGCCTGCAAAGCCCAGTCAGAAAGAGGCCCATTGCTTTGCCATTCTCAGAGACCTTTTTTGACTGTTCTCTGTCTTTGATTAAACACAAGCTGATTTTATACCCATCCATCTGGCACTCCTAATAAATACATTCTGCAAGTAAGAGATACTCAAAGTTTACAAGTTTAATTTGTCATCCCTCTGTAAAACCACATTATAACAACCTGCCACAGAGGCCAAGTTTAACATGATTTCATAGAATCACAGAATATTTTGGGCTGGAAGGGACCTTTATAGGTTATCAAGCTCCAAGTCCCTGACAGTGAGTTGGGACATCTTTAATTAGATCAAGTTGCTTAAAGCCCTGTTCAACCTTACCTTGAATATTTCTAGAGATTTGACATCTCTCTGGGTAACCTGTGCCAGTGTTTCAGCACCCTCTTTATAAAAATGTTCTTCCTTATACCTAATCTAAATAGATCCTATATTAGTTTAAAACTTTTACCCCTTATCCTAACACAACAGGCCCTGCTAAAACTCCTGTCCCCATTTGCACAGGCAGCTCTTTACCAGCCAGCCTTGATGCCAAAAAGCAGCCTTGGACACCTTTGATTTACTACAATAGATATTGCCCACATGTCCTGGGAAGGACAACAGACAGAACCCAGAACAGCTGGGGCTCAGGCTCAGGATCCTGACTGATCCTCACTCATCTCAGCAATGGGCCATTTATCCTTTCACCCAGCCTCGTTTGGTGGCATGCCAAATTTGGAGGCTGCTATATTTGTTACCTACCTACAGAGCTATAGACTAGAGCTCAATTATCCCTAAATTCTTCTCAGGATCCTTTGCTCCAGCCAGGGCTGTCATGGGAAACGTAATGCATGTCCTGACTCAAGGTTTTGGTTCATTTGTAATAAAAATCATCTGGCCTCTTTCTGAAGGAAGATGCAATCCATCCCTGCTGGGAGACAGTGGAAAATATAGTTTATGTGGGTGCCAACTGGATCCTCATCAGAAAGGATCTTTTGTGCAGTGTTCACGTGCAGAGCTGTGCAGAAAGGGGGGGTCTGAAAACAGGAAGATTTTCTGTGCTGTTGAGCTGTTTGGCTGCTCTCACTGGCTCCAGATGGTGCTGGAGGCACTCAGTGCCTCTGAAAGCAGGCCAGCTTTCATTCTCCCGGTTCTTATAGTAGCAGGAGAAAAACTGTTCTCTTGAGAAAAGAAAACAGGGGAAAACTAGTAATGATATTTCTGCTTCTCCTGTTGGCAAATTATGGCTGAAATTAGATAACATGCTGCAACAATTCTGGCTTTCCAGCTGGAGAGGAGCAGCGAGCTGCTGTGGGTGTCCCCATGTAGCACAAGGCTCTGCCCCCTGAAACAACCCTAACCCAAACTCATTTGGACCACCTGGGGCCCCTAACTTTTCATTTCAGCTCTTCCATTATTCTTTCCTGCTATTCCTCATACCAGTGAGGAGAGATAAATCTGTTTAGGTAGAGCTGGTTTTGCCATTGTTTTCTGAGGGTTTCTCATCCTGATCCAACATTTCTGGGCTCTGGGGCTGCTCCTCCTGGGGGTCCATTTTTGCCCAGAGACCTGGCAATAAATACTGCCAGTGTTGAACCTTCTGTCCTGCTTTGCACTCCCTATTTCTAATGATGCCAGAATGAATTTTGTCTTTTCTTTATATACCTTTTACACAGTTCTGTGTATCCACAAGTATTAGCAGCATGCTTGTAACCCTTTACTTAATGTTTTGTAAGTGTTCTGCAGGCCCTGAGACTGAACACCCCAGAAGTGCAGAGCCAGGGAGACCAAACATCCTACTATCTCAGGAAGCCAAGTTCTCCTGACAGGAGGATTCTGTAAACTAAAAGTTAGCCCACCCCAGCCCCAATATTGGGCTCCCTTGTTAGATATGCTAATGTGTAAAGTCTATAACTTGTGTGTATAATTGACAGAGGTTGTACATTTTACCACTCTGTCACCTGGGTGAAGTGAATACATGAAACAGGATCCTGATTAAAATACTAAAATAAAGACCCCAACCCTCTTAATCATGTCTAACTTCATTTTCATAACACCAGGAAAAAGGCATCACTACTACATCTCAGCCTTATTCATCCAGTCATTAAGACTCATTTGCAATTTTGTTTTTCAGTTAAAATAGGATGTGGTTCAGCTGGCATCACAGCCCTGGCTAGATCACCACAGAGAATCAGAGCAATAGCACAGGTTTTGTGAAGGTTTTGCTCATGAGCACAAGCTACAAACATCCATCCTCACCATCCCTTGCAGACCAAACTGGTTCAGAAAAGGAACAGACAGGTGCAGTGCCTTTGATGGGAGGCCTGTGTAAAACCTGTGCCAGTTTGTCTTGTTTTGAGCCAAAACATACTCTGGACTTTGAGCTTTAATTTTCTATATTTTTAATTGATCAAATCCCTCTCCCCATAAATTTCTGAAGTATCTGAGAGAAGTCTGTGTTTAAAAAAGGGTATGAATTAGTTATCAGGATGGATTAAGGAGTACCTGCAGCTATTACAATGGCAAAGCCACCTGTAACTGTTTTGGATGTTTTGCTGCTCACTTATTAAAACTTTCTTGACTAGGAATTGTCTTCATTAGCAAGAATTTCACTTTTGATTTGAAATAAGTGATTCAGAGATGAAGCAGGGCTATATGATTTCTTTCTGCCAGCATTTGTGGCAGTTCTACAGGTATAACCCAATTTTATGATGAGAATTCATCCACAATACTTTTCATCAGTTGGAAAAAATATTGATACAGCCTCAATCTGCTCTGTATGTAGCTTTTCAAGAAGAAAAGGGCAAAAGTTGTGTCTCTGAGAGGTATCCTGCAAGTTAGAGAATACTGGACATCACCACCACAAGGTAATATATATGTAAAAAAGAGTTGCTGTTCTACCTTGAGGTGAGCCTTCTGTTTTTATTTAAAAAAAATAAATTAAAAATTCAGACAAGTACAGGAAAATATAGCTCTTTTTACCTCCTCGTCAGCTTATCTGCAATGAAAAATGTCTCCATAGCTTTGCTTATAATTCTCCTGGCTAACAGTCATTGTTTAATTTATAAAATAACTGCCAGAACCAACAGGCATGTTTGTCTCCTTTTAGAGGATTTAAACAGCAGAGAGTTTAAAAGCAGATACTCTATTAAAATGAGTTTATATCATATCTGTTCAGACTTTACAATCCTTGGCTTAAAGGCCTGGTGCATTTGTTTCTCTAAGGCTCCTTTACGTTTGCCTTGATGGAAGGGGATGCTCTCAGTGCATCACAGCAGTGATAAGCAAAGCAGCTTCAACCCCCTTATCAAAACACACCCTGAATGAAGGGTGGTCCTGCTCAGACAGATGCTCCTCCTCAAGCACATCCAAACTTTTCCTGTCACAGCCATTGCTTTGCATTTTCCAGGCATTATCTGCTGAAGGATGAATCAGTGTTCCCAAAGCCCCAGGGTGGGAGCCAGTGCTGCAGGGAGGATGGGTTGAGCCTCCTCACAAAATCCCTGCAGCTCTCTCACCACAGCAGAAACACAAACAGGAGCCAAAGGAATGTCCCTGCAGGACACACTGGAGTCACAGAGATCCTTCCCAGGGATGAGCCTGGCCAGTCCAGGACAGTACGAGGGAGGGGGAGAAAATCCCTGGGCTGGGCTCTGAAGGAGCCCTGGATTTACCTTCTCCTCCTGCTCCCCTGTGGATTGCAGAACTGATAAAAAGTCAGCATCACCACCTCACCCTGCATTACCTGCCCTTGTTTATAGTACCTGGGTCCCATCACTTGTGTCCATTCAGCAGCCATAAAGTCCATCACTGACCTACCCCTCTTTTTAACCCCTGAATGACCACTTCCAGTCTGAGAATTCCTAGATTTCTCATCTCAGCAAAGTTTAATCAAGGATTTTCCACAAAAGTTGAGCTTTGGGAGTCTGGAAGTGCTTTTTACACCAGATCCCAACTGTTCATCAGTTCACTCAATAGCTCTGGACAGCAACTTGCTCCCAACAAAACCATCTATACTTTTATCTTTTGTTAAAGAGTAATTCCACATGCTCCTTGAAGTGAATGAGAAATGGTTATTTGATTTAGGATGCTCTCAAATTATAAGCAGCCCACAGTTATTTTAAGTGTATGTTGCATCTTTTTCTCAATGAAGATTAATGTTATTCTTGC
>JAHLSL010013314.1:297218-335646 GCA_025920805.1 Petroica traversi | reverse complement strand
AGACCCTCCAGAGGTTTCCTCCTAAATATTTGCCTTAAACCAGGACACTACTGAAAGAGTGTTTTACTTTGAGTTATTGCTGCCAGGGTAATGAAAGAATTATGAATATTGCTGACCCAAACACTTACATCAAAACTAATTTTGTTCCCAAGATATCACATCCATTTCTAATTAGAATTTCTGCAGAAAACTACTTCTGGTAAAGACTGCCTGCATTTCACAGCAAAAAGCCATTGGTTCCTTTAAATTCTGAAATACATTTTAGCAGTTTATTCATGCTTTTTTTTTTTTTGACACTTAATTATACCAACAGCACTATTATAAATTACACCCAGGTTTTTCGTTACGCACCAACCAGGCAACGCTTTGATCTGTAAGAAAATGCATCTCCAAGTACCAAACAGGGGCTGCCTTTAGTTTTGCTGCCAGCAAAATAACAAAATCAGATGGAATATTCTCAGGCAGGATGATTTATTTCCTCCACGCCCCTCCCATGGTGAAGCAGCACAACCCAGAAGCAGCTCCTGCACCCCTCCAAGACCACAGCACTTCTCACACCCTGAGATCCCTGTGCTCCAGCCTGGATTGCTGCTGGGAACTGCTGACCCCTGCTGAGTGGGAAGCACCAGGCAGGAGGAGGATGCTCCAGGCCAGTACAAGAGCTGTGGTTTCCACTCAGACACACATTTCCATTCCAGGAACACAGGGTCTGTCTCCCCACAAAACATTGTGTGGCCTCTCAGGTGGCTGACGCAGCAGAAAGGTTTTATTTTTTCCTCCAGGCTTCTGAAGATCCAAGAAGGATATTCTTGTTCTACTCAGAGGTTAACAACCCACAAACCTGGTGCTGTGACAGGGCAGTGAAAAAAGAGCTCTGGGTTTGTTTGTGGGTTTTTTCCACTTTTGTTGGAAGCCAGATTATAGGCAAACTAAGAAAAATACATCTAAATCAAATGAAAATTAACAATCTCTTGAAGCAGAGACAGCCATGCTCAACCATAACTGAAACAAAGTCTTCCAGAAGTGCATGAGAAGCTCTTTGTAGAGGCCCTCAACCCAATTGAAACTGGCACTTCAAAAAACTTTTTCCAAGCACCCAGCCAGGCTCAAGCACCCTCTTGTTCCAAGAGCCTGATCTTCCCACCCATGTTCAGCTTCCCCCAAAACCAGAAGCTCCATGACCTCCAATTTAAAGAACAAGGGTGCAAAGTGGTCCCAGCTGCCCCAGGGGAGGCGGAGCAAGTGGGAGGGGCCCAGAGCGCCTGTGTGTTTCCCAAAATTTGGATCAGAGACTGCTTCCCCCCCAGGCAGTGGGTGCTGCTGGCCCCAGGCAAAGCTGTTTTGAGCACAGCAGTGCACACTGCAGCACAGATGTGCCCTTCTCTCTCCCCTTGGCACAGGGCACCCTGGCAGGGATGGCAATCAGCAGTGCTGGTGGCTCTGGGGCAAGGGCAGTGTGGCCATGGGCCCCTCTTTCCACAGTGCCCACCCAAACAGAGCCCACTGCCTTCTTCTTGGAGGGTGAGGGGGAGGAAGTGGCCTTGGGCACACAGAAAATTTTGTCTCCTTTTCTATCATCACCTGGCATTTTGGCCCCCATCCATGTAGCAGGCAGCAGATGACTCTGAGCTCTGTCCTGAAAGAGATTTTGGACTTTGTCCAGCTCACCTCTGAAACCTGCTGTGCCCGGGGTTCTTTCCAGAAATTATCCACCTTCTGGCATCTGGGCTTCTCCAGATGTCCCTGGGGTGGAGAAGCTCAGCTCAGTCACCCTGGGGCCACAGTGGGCCCTTCTCTCCTGCCACCCATCCCCAGCGTGGGGCAGGGGATGTCCAGAGTGACCTCTGCAAAGCCATCCTCCTCTCTCAGGGCTGGGCATGGCTCTGGGGTATGAGCCAGCTTGGAAGGATCTGTGGCTGGGCACCTCCATCCTGGCTGGATTTGGGGTCTCAGCACCACTGCTCTTCTGCCTGAGCCCAAATCCCTTGCTGGCAGCACTTGCAGCACTCATTTGGCTCTTTGGAGAGGAAATCTCTGGGCATGTACAGGACTCTCCTTTGCCTTGCCCAAAGTTCAGGAAGAGCACCATGGATTTACAGGTCCCCTAAGGGTTCCTGCACCCAGAAAGTCCTGACACTCCATTCCTGCTTGGCTGTGCAGTGTCCTGCATCAAGGTCACAACTGATGACTAAGGACATGTTGCTCCCCATCAGCTCCTGTGTCTCTGTGTAGCTGCACCCCTCCCCTCAGACACTGCATTTCCAGAACATCAGATATGCCAGGTGCACCCTGGATGTTGCTTCAGCAGAGAAATTTCTCTCCTGGATAAATGCTTTGTGTGTCCTCCTGCTGCTGGCAGGAGCAAAGCCAGGCTCAGAGGAACAGGATGGGTTATTTCTACATCCAAGAGGGAAGGTGTCAACTCACAATTGTCCTTTGAGGTCAAAAGAGAGCACAAAGCATCTATAAATTGATGACCCAGTCAGAGTACATTAAATAAATATCTGCCTATTAGTTCAGCTCCAAGAGCTTGAAGGCAAAATAGCTTTTCCTTTATAAACAGCAATATATGTTTTCCTGGCCAGGTCATCCTTGATTTGGGGATGAACCTCCAAGTATCATTCTTTAAAGAGCAATTATTGTTGCACACTAGAAGAGAGCCCATTACAGTGCACATGCCCCATTAGCAGTGATTTATCTGCACTGCCACATTTTTTTTCTTAATTTTCATTTCAGATTAATTTTCTTCTTCTGCAGGGCCAGAAGGTTCGCATTCCTGGTCAGCCCCATGTGCTCCCCAGGATGACATCAAATGCCTTCATGGCCCGCATCAGCAAAACTACTTGGGAAACCTTGGGAACAGTCTGGAAAAGCAGCAGCCTGGGCTCACGCTGCTGTCACCACATGGAGCCAGCAGCCTCATCAGGTTCTTAACTTTGAGGACCAAGCAAATATTTAACAAGTTCCCCTTGCACTACACCACAGTTCATTATCTGGTCTCCTGAGCTCCTTCAGTCAGTAATATCCTCTAATTGATGTGATTTGGCACTTGGCCATGGAGTTAAATTGATTTGTAGGCCAGCAGGAGACAGCAGATGCCCTTTACACTTGAGGAAAGTGGCATGTGGCTTTGTTTACTGGCTGCTGCAAGGGGATGCCATGGCATGAGATGTGTTTTTGGGGTGCAGGAAAGGGTTTGGCCTCCTTGGTGTCCTCTGTCCACAGCCCCTGTTGGGTGGCAGGGTGTGACTGCCACCAGTGACAGTCTGGGGACCACTCCAGTGAGGAAATTCCCCCTCCCTCCTTTATCCCAGGGATGCTGGTGCACAGAGTGAGAGAGAAACAGGGAATTCCCTTCTATAAACAAGGGCAGGAGGGACAAGGGCTTTCCATGACCTTTAGAGGGGTGCCCCAAGACAGGATCCCATCTCTGGGCTGGAATCAATCTCTTTTGGGGCAGGAGAGTTGTCTCTGGTCGTGTAAGGGCAGGAGGAGCAGGGGCATCCTGCCTGATGCCTTCAGTTGTGTTGATTTTCACATTCCCAAATTGCTTCATTGCAAATTATTTTAGGGCACAGTCATGTAACTCTTGCTCAGGAAGGTCTACAACATCCATATGCAACTCGCCTTCAGGATTTCATCTCCAGCATGTTAACACTGTGGAAAAAGGAAGTCAGCACAGAATCTCAGCTCTTATCATCAGCCTAGTACTGAATATTTAAGCTTACTTGAAAGCCTCTTTTCATAATTATGAAAAAACCATTAATATGGTAGAAGAGTTAAGAATCTCACTTTCCATTTCAATCATCTTATTTGTATTCTGAGAATTTTAAGCTAGTGTTGAAATCCTTTCCTTATCACACCAGAGAGCCATGTTCACCTTTAAGATATTTATTGATAATTAAAAACAGTGAGATTCCAATCACTCATATAAAAATAATAAACCTGAATAAAGCAGAGTGACTGGTAGAGGTAGGAGAAGGGCTTCTCCTTGGATGTCACATTACTCCAGTGCTCATGGATGGGACAGGGCTGGAAGGATTTTTCCTGAGCACTGGCCAAATCCCACACGGAAGCCGTTGCCCTGGCAGTAACCTGGGGACAGAAAACAACGCTCAGCTTCTTCAGTAAGGACAGCAGGATTTTGCCAGGAATGAAACTGAGTAAAGGCATAAAGAGACCAAAGCCAAGTAAAAACATTCCTGATATGCAATGAGGAGTAAAAAAAAAGGGAACACCTGGAAGAGTTCAAGTAGCCCAGAAATGTAAGAAAAAAAGAGGCACAAACTGTTAAACACAGCAATATGCAAGTTGGGTGAATTGATCAAAGAACAAACAAGATGTGCCAGCAATATTTCTGTTTTCAAACCTTACCTGCGGCACCATCAATCTACCTGGCAAACTGATTCACTGCCTGGCCCAGCCCTGCAATTAATCAAGTAAATCTGGATTCTCATTCTGCAGCATCAGGACTGCTTTTGGGATATCAGGATGCTGACAGCCAGAAAGGCAGACATTAAACCCCCTCAGACAGCAGGACCTACCCTTGCAGAAGCTCTTTCACTTGCTAAAGTTCAGTTCTGTGAGAAATTCAGAGTCTGGCTCCAAGTTCTCATTAATCTTGTGTTATATAAGAGGGTGTGGAAGATCTGCTGGCTGCTGCAGAGCTCCTGGGGCTGTGGCAGCATCTCTACCTATGGAACAACTCCATCTCTCCCTACTCCTGTGTGATGGAGATGACACTGGGGCAGGGCTGCTGCATCTCCTCCTGCTGCCACGGGCTGCAGGCAAAGCAGGGAGGGGACACAGCCAGGGGCTGCTGGCCCATCTGAGGGGTCTGTCCTGGGAAGGAATAGATGAGGAGACCTACGGGAGCCTTCTGCTACAGCAGCTGATCAAAGGAAGGACAAGTGGCATGTGCTGCATTTTAAGGACTGATTTCAGAGCTAGAGATGGATTTTCCTGATGGAATGCATCCCCTGCATGTGATAAAAAACAGATGCCATCAAGAAGTCAAGAAGGAGCTCAATAGAACAGACCCTAATTCCCACCCCTAGCACAGATCAGAGGAAAATTCCTCTGAGGAAGAGAAAGGGTAGGCTCAGAGACCTTGCCAGCTCTATCTCACAGTGCTGAAACGAAGTTTTCCAAGGACAGTGGTGTCTCTAAGTGCTTGTGTAAAGCCACAGCCACTGTCCTGGTATCTGCCAGGTAATCCTCATCCTTAAGCCTTACTGGATAAGGCACTGTAAGGCTCAGCTCAGCTTCCATTTGGCTCATTAGGCTTCATTGACAGCTTTCCTTTGAGCAGCAGCTGATTATTTCAGTCCAGTTTGGTTGCCCCTGCTGTCAGGAATGATTTAGAGCAGCACCAAGGAGCAGCACATCGAGCAAAGCAAGCCCTGTGCTGCCAGCAACCCTGGCCTGAGCTCTGTGTGTGCCAGGGAGCTGCTGAGGGATTTTTGCAGGCAGCTACAAACACCAGCAGCCCTTCCCCTGCAACGCTCCCTCCCTCAGACACTTCTTGGGAAAAATTAATTTCTCTCATTTAAGCGTTAGGTCTCTGAAACAGGTCCCACATGGGGAGTAAGAACACAAAGTTGAAACAGGAAACCAGAAATGATGTGTTGAGCGCTTGGCAAGAGCTAATGGCAGTGCCTTGGGAGAGGATGGAATAGCAGCAGCCCTGCTCCAAGGGTGCCTTAAGGGCCTGGACCTGCCATACATCACTGAACAGGAGCAGCTCCCAAACTGTCCCACACAGCCCCAGCAGCACCTGGCTCCCTGCAATGCACAGCCACACACTGTGCTAGTGTCAAATAACCCAGACTAATTCAAAAGGGGCTGTCCCACTGCCTGCACCCAGCTTAGCAGCAATGCTATCATGCCATCTTTAAATGCATTCAAGATTTAAAGTATTAAATTAATTAACATGGCCTGTCCTGGGCATGAAGAGCTTGGCTCATGTACAGTCCCATTTGTCCCTGAGCTAGCTCCCCATGCCAGCAGCTCCCAAACTGTGAGGTGCTCCCTGCCAATAGGGAAATCCATGTGTAACTCCACAGGGATGTTCATCACACCTCACTGTTCCCTAATTTAGGGCTCCTGGCATTGTTACTGCAGGGAGATTGGCAACTCTGGAGGGCAGTGTGGCACTTTGAATTGCTGGAGGAGTGTCCCTGGGTGCATGGGGAGCCTGTAGAGAGCAGTGCAGATGCCTTTACACTGCAGCATGAGCAGTCACTGGGAGGCTGAAGGATGCCAGAGGCACTGGGGAATCCTTGGGTTCCTCCCTATGGCTCTCTCCAGAACATCTCAGTCTCCAGTTGTCTCAGCATCTTCCTCTGTCAAACTGGCAGCAGCTCACAGAAACTTGATTTTCAAGGTTGTGGATGGGCTGCCAGGCAGGAGCCACTTGGGGTCTGGCTGCAGCAGCACCAAAACCACTGTGGAGACATTTTCAGGGGACTGGAAAACATCCATTAATTATTTTTTTAATCACAGAAAATTCTTGGCTTTTGTTACTTTTTTTTTTTTTTAGAAAACTAGAGATTATAATTTTAAACTGTTTTGTCAAAAATCCTAAGAGTGCTGATTGGATTGAGCAGGCCCAGGTACTCAGGCACATCTCAGCACCACACCATGAGGCAGCTGCCCAGGTGTATGTCACATTTTCCCTGCCTTCAGTCACACCTGTAAATGTTTTCCCATTGCTTGAGCCGTTTGTTCCTGTGCTGATATCTCTCATCCCACCAGCAGGATGGGGCTGCTCAGAGCCAGGTGGGGCACTGGCTGGGTCTCAGCTGGTGACGCACCACATCCCACATGACATTCCCTAAAATCTCACTAGGTCACATCGCAAAGACATTGCAGCCTTGAAACAAAAGTTTCTCATGGCTTTTCTTGCCAAACATTTGACGCCCCAAAGCCACAAATATGAGAGGAAAGGAAAAAATAGATTTGTTTTGCACTAGGCTTTGGGTTTAAAAGAAGTAGGAGTGGGATTTAGAGCATGAAACGCCGGGGCAGATTTAATTCATGAAATCCTTAGATTATCAAGATGTAAACTAAAACCATGGCTCAGCATGAAACAGTTCTCAAGCAGAGCCCTTTTCAGAGGGGAGCTGGTCAGCTGTTCTAGCAGGCTTCGTGCTGTTTCCCACATACTTGATTTGCAACACACTTCATTGAATATGCCTAGGTTACAAATAGAATATTATTTGAAAAATAACTTTTTTCAGCATATGCTCTGCTCCACATGCAGACTTGGGCTGTGGTGGAAACAATTCATCAACTGCTCTTAGTCTCAGGGTATTCTTGCCCATAAAGGCAAACCTACCTCTGCCACCTCCTTGGTGCTCACACAGTGGCATTAAGGACTTAGCAAAGCAAGTATTCTAATCTAGAAAGCATTTGTGGCAGGGAAATTCCCATGCACCTGCTTTAGCCTCCTGACAGGAAGGATGGAAACAACAGTGCTTGCATGGCAGGTATATACAGAATAGATCAGCCCTACACCAGGTGCTTGTCCTGCTGGGATCAGCCCATGGAAAGGTGTCCTTGCTGCTGTGTAGGAGCCATTACCTGTCAAAATCACTTCATCTCCATCCTGCAGGAATTTACGAGACTGTCCACTGCCAAGAGGGATTTCTTTTGTTCCATTCCAGGACAGCTCCAGCATGGAGCCAAAGCTCTCTGGCTCCTGCAGCGAGAGTTCATAAACAAATAAACAATTTTTTAGTATCTTTCCTGCTGTTCAGCTTCGTGCTGCTGGGAGCAGACAGACAAGTACATTACATCTACAGAACAGAGTTTTGCTGTTGATTTAATTCTTTGATACCTTGGGTCCTTTTCCTGACTTTGCATTTTAATTGCTTGCTGGCTATTAGCAGTGATGTTTACAGCTGTTTTCTGGTGTATTTAACATAGTGTTCAACCTGTTAAAGCAGTTTGGGTCTGCCACAGCAAGAATGGAAACAAGAGGAGGAGACTTCTACAAATCAAATGCTTTTATGGGATCACGTTTCAGATTTTTAATTACATTTTGTTCTTCAGAAGAGCAAAGCTGGTGAGTGTTTGTGAGTCTTTAATGTTGTTCTGCAGTACAATAATGTGAAGATCCAAAAAAGCATCTCAGAAATGCTCAAAAGGGAAGTACAGGCATCCCAGATTGCAAACTACTTACCTGGGGCTGTCTTTGAGACAGCATGGACAGGATTTGTATTTGGTGTTTCAGAAAGCAAGAGTTGCCCATACATTGCAGCCACTGTCCAAATGGCAGCTCAAGGGGAATAACAATTGTTGGCTCCAACGTCATTGGAGAAATTAAAAGTTATACCCAGGCACCTTTGTGCATTCCTTTCAGAAATAAAAAGCTGCATTTCATGGAGGGTAAATGGATTGTGAGGATGCTTCCACCCAGAAGTTAATTTGCATCTGTTGTAAAATAGTTCTCAGGGAAAGAAATACAGGAGAGATCAAAACCCCAAAGCTCAACAACAGAAAAAAAACAGCCAAACAAAACCCCTACCCAAACCAAACCAGTTCACAGTTTGATTTTGGGGCTACCAAAGCAGCAGCTCAGAGTGCCTGGGAAAGCACTGCAGATGGTTTTGTGGTGCTCAGATCAGGCAGGGCTTAGACCCAAGCCCTGCTTTGCTGGTTTTGAGTTGCTGACCAGAGACTGCCACGGTTCCAACACTTACGGGCCCACTGATGGTGCCAGAGGCCAGGAGGTCTCCAGGTCTGAGGTTGCAGCCATTGATGGAATGATGAGCCAACTGCTGTTTCATGGTCCAGTACATGTGCTGGAGGAAGGAGGAAGAGGAGGCTAAATAAGGAAGCCATGAAGCACAAACCTCTCTGGTGGGCCATTAGGCTATGCAGAGTGGAGTCTTGTGGCCTGGGCTATGGCATTCATAAAACACACACCTTAACATGCAATGTAGTCCCTTAAAATTTTAGTTATTTCAGTTGGATGTCATTTTTCTTCTTCTTCCTCTCTAAGACCAGTAGTGCTGACCCAGGCCCCATGATTACACCCAGTATTATAACAGCCTTATAGAAAAATCTACTTATTACTGATTTGCTGACTACTGATTTACTGATTAAGGTAATTACTATGCAAAGAGCCAAATGTGAATATGAAATTGATTGAGAATTGTTGCAGCTGGCACATGAATCTCCTGGCTTCAATCAGTGGGTGGAGGCAGAGCCACCACGCTGCCCACAGAGGGGATGGGGCAGACCCAGGCTGGCA
Organism: Petroica traversi; assembly: GCA_025920805.1. NCBI lineage: Eukaryota > Metazoa > Chordata > Aves > Passeriformes > Petroicidae > Petroica > Petroica traversi. The sequence continues at coordinate 326,387 of JAHLSL010013314.1, read as the reverse complement.
GCAGTGAGTGGCATCTAAATTAGAGCTGTTGACTGCAGGGCTGTATTGCAAGGGGCAATTCCCTCTTCCTGTTATTCTCTGTCCTCACAGCTCCCTGCCAAATGGGCACAGCACCCCAAAAGTAGCAGCAGAAAGAGCTGTCCCCTTCATCGAGCATTCCGGTGGTTCCATCTCACAGGAAAGAATTACCACCATCTTCCAACTTTTTCCCTCTGTCTCCTATGCAGACACTCAGGTCTGATCTTCAGCTGCACTGGAAGAGGCTGCCCAGGGAAGTGGTGGATGCAGCATCCCTGGAAGTGTTCAAAAGATATGTGGGTGTGAGGGACGTGGTTTAGTCGTGGGCTTGGCAGTGCTGGGTCAACATTTGGACTCAATGATCTTGGAGGTCTTTCCAACCTTAGTGATTCTCTAATTCTATTCTTTGAGCCTAATGCAAAATACAGTGTCTGAAATCGCCTGGGGCTGGAGCTGATGGCATCAGCAAGATTGCAAATAAACAAAAGACGCTGGAGTCTTACCTTGAAATTGGATCTGCATATAGTAGTTGGCGTGCTCATTCCTTCTCCTGCAGAAAATAAAGGATAAGAAAGAGAGAAGCAATTTATTTGTGTTGGATGAATGATGTTGGAGTCTTTTTATTTTACAGATGGATGGAGACTTCTTTTATCACTGTAATCCCCAGTGAGAAACCAGTAATAACATTCTCTATTGCTCCAAAGACCAGGGTTTCATAGAAAACAAGGGTGTGGGTTGCACTGAGGTGACATCAAGCTGCCCATTTCCTACCTTCTGCTGTCTTACAGGAGAAGCACCTGGGCTTAGTGGTCAGCAGGGCCATAGGCTGGGGGCTGAGCTGGGTTAAAATCTGGATCCCACCCAAATCTGCTCATTCCATGCCCTGATGACCCCTGTCTATGCAAGGAGACCCCTCAGGAACCCTCCTCAGGGGAAGCTGAGGCCTGGTGGGCATTCCCTGCTTGGCACATTCCTGCTCAGCCAGCAGGGAGCAGGAGGAGCTCTGCCTCTCTTTCTGCCAGAGGCAATCTGGGTAAAGAGGGAAAAGAAGGAGGCTGGAGCCCAGAGCAAAGTGCCTGAAAGGTGTGGTAGGGTCACAATATTTAATTGGCAGTTTCAGCTGTGCATCCCAGTCAGCTTTGCCATACCTTTAATAGCAACAAAGAGCTTGATGTCAAAAGTGTAGGGCTCTTTATCCTGAAGGTAGGGCAGTGGCTTAGGATCCTAAAAATATATAAAACATATCATAATCTAAACAAAGAGAAATTAAAAATCCACAAGCCATTCCAGTGACTTTTTGAGTACCCAGTCTGTGCTGTACAGCCCGTTTACTTCACCAGTCTTACTGCTCAATTCTTACTTCTTTTCACTTTTCTTGATCTCTGCACATACTTCTAAAAGTCTCTCTGAACAGATATGGTTTACATATAATCTAGTTCCTTTTTCTGCACCAGGTTTGCAAAAGCTGTATCCATCATTTCAGCATGGATGTTAATCCAGCACAAATAGTGCCAGCACACCTTTGCTCTATGCCTGCACATAGAAGATGGTGAGGTCTCCAAGACTCTGTTATCTTTTCCAGTTTTAACCCCCTACATAATGTAGATAGCTGGAAATGCTTGAACAAAATGTTCAGGCTTGACTCCACCCTCTCTCCACCATTTGCAGGATGCTAAGTGCTACCAGAGACCCAGAAGGAGCTCTGATTAGTTTATTTTTCATGTGTTTTAAAGATGATTTTTCTGCCCTGCTCAAGCAGGATGACAGCACACCACGTGGCAGGGCCAGAGACATCAACAAGCCCTTGAATTCAGAGAACCCTGGGTGCCTTCACCTGCTCTGAAGCAGAATCAGAACTGTAAGTTCCATGGAGACCGTCCTTGGCATGGCCAGTGATTGTCAGCTCAGTGATTTCTACTCATGGGATCTTCCAGCTCTGCTGACATTTTTCTAGCACTGCTTTTCCTTTATTTCAACCCTTTCTCTTGCTAACCTGGACAGGATTTGGCAACACAAATGGCATGAGAGCTTCCATGGTGACAACCCATGGAGAGATGGTTGTGCCAAGGCTCTTGCTCAGGAAAGGACCCAGAGGAACATATTCCCATTTCTGGATGTCACGGGCTGGGAAGAGAACATTCAAGGCAATGCAGTTAAACACATCCTAGGAATTGCACTTCCATCAGACCCGTGAAACAATGGCATGGATTGAAAATATTATCCCCACCCTTTTCTAGCCTTTGTGCCTAAATCCTAATTTAAAGTCATCCATTTCAAACTTTCAACCCAATTTTCTTAGATCAGGTAGATTAGGAAGATAAATCAGCAATAAGTAAAACAAACCAGATCGTCCCGATATAATAAGTATTTTTACACCCAGTTTAATTATTGGTTTTACATCCAGCTGATGGTCTTTGCCAGTCATACAGAGAATTTCAACAAATTAAATCTTTACAGAGAGTGAGGGATTTGTGATTGACAAATCATTTCCCATTTCCTGACATTGAAATCAATCACCATTCTTGGTGACACCATTCTTAGGACTCCTCCATCCCTGCCCAGAAGAAACTAGACTGATATTAGGTCCTTCATAAGTAAATAAATCTTCATTAGGCAGCAATTTCTGGTTCTACTAATTGATCAAAGATGGATTGATACAGACACTAAAAAATACAGGCAAGTCTTCATTTTCCTCCCTTTCCATCGCACCCAGTGGTTTGAGTGATCAGCATTCCACTATTAAAATAAGTAACTTATCCCTCTCTAGGGTTTCCCATGGTCCTGTAACCCCCTCTCCAGGCAGATTCCCACAGCACCAATTACCGCTCCAGTCGTTCATCAGGACCATCCCAAAGATGTGCTCCTGGGCTCTGCTGATGGGAATTGGTTCCCCATATTTGTTTCCAGGACCTACAAAGAATGCCTGAAATCATAAAGCAACGTGTTGATTATGTTTTTGAAGCTAAAAATCTTTACTGCACAGAGAGTTATGGGCACCAGCAACAGAGGCTGGACAGGGTGAGTTTTGCAGCATTTCTCAAACACATTTGGACAAAACCCATGGTCTGCTCCCCTTTTCTTCCCCTCCATGGAGCTGGCAGGCTTGAATGACTTAAGGGCCCTGTGTTGCTAAGAGACAGGCATTAAACAAGGGCAGGATGTTGCCAAAATGCAGGAGGAAAAATGGTCCCTCCTAATTACAGTCCGGATGCAGAACAGGTTTGCCCACTGAAGGGACTGATTGCTGCAGACAGTGATCAGGAAGGAGTTTAAAGTCTTCCAAGGAAATACTGAACGTGGCTGGAGCTTGATGACATAGAGGGGAATAACAGGCAGGTGGAGCAATGTGCCCACGAAGTACAGCAGGCCATGAACTGGGTGCCTGCACTCATTCCCTTACAAATGTACAGCCTGCACATGCAGAAGATTCCACAGGGAACCCCACTTGTCTCTTTCTGTCAACAATATGGAATTTTTTCCTTCTTCTCTCACAGCAGCCAGCAGTAGAATTCAGGCTGGAAAGTAGAGCTATGGAACCCCACTTTATGGGACTGCATCCCCCTTATAGCACTGATTGGCCAAGCACACAGCTTAAAAGATTTTCACTTCATTTTTATAACCATTTCCATCAATATTACACTTCTTCCATTTCTCTTTTTTTTTTTTTTAAGGGAAAAGATTGGTAATAAAATATACAAAAATTATATAAGCCATTAAAATGATATAAATCTTAATACAATCCTATGAAACTCTCCCTTCTGGACCATACTAAACCACAGTATGGTGTGTCTTCCCAGCATGTTTTTTAACAACACCCACAGCACAGATTTCAGCTTTCCAGGCAGGAGAATGAGGAGTTTGAATCCCACTGCCAGGAACTCAGGGCTTCCTCTCCTCTAGCTCAAGGTGCAGACAGTCTGGATTTCCAAACCCCCAGTGTCCATTGACAGATTCTGGCTGCAGTGCAGAGGGAACTGCTGACCAGGAAAAAGGCTGTTGTGGCTGATGAAAAGAGTTCTGCTGCCTGACTGCCCCACTGGTGCTCAGCTTTGGCCAGGAGAGCTTTTTCCAGCCTGAGAGCAAACCTGGTGTGAGCAAACCTCCCAGTGAGTGAAGGCACCCTGCTCCTCATCCAACAGGGAAGTTTGTTCCACAGAAATCTTTACTGCCTGCAGCACAGACAGCTCAGGGAGGAACACAGGAATGGACCTTACGGGACATTCAGGTTAGAAGAAGCTAAACCCAACCTTCCTTCCCTGTTTCTATTTTAATGTTTTTCAAGGAGAAAAGGATTAAAAAAAAAACAACTTCTCACCATTTCTAATTCGATATCCAGACGTTTACAAGCACCAAACACTGGAGGTTTATCTGTGGGTAGAAGAAAGAATATTTTACATCAGGGAGGCAGGTAGGAAAATAGAAGAAATGGCCAGAAGAAACAGCTGGTTTGTGCTTGGCATGGAACTTTTAAGATGGACTTAAACCAGGGCTTTCTCTTGCCCTGACCCCAAGCTGAGCTTTAGGCAAGGCATCCCAGACCCTTCCACTCCACTACTCTGTGATGTGGAGTAAAATCAAAGAGTAAAATAAATAAGAATCCACACTGAAATGCTCCCCAGACTCACCATTGTCAGGTTTGGTTTGTCCCACAGGTCTCCGGATGGGCGTCCCTGACACCACCACAGACGAAGCCCGGCCGTGGTAACCCACAGGTAAATGCAGCCTTGAGAGAGAGCACCACAGTGCCTGGGTTAGCTGTGTGCCAGGGCAGCTTTTTGGGGCGCAAGCACCACGGGAGTGTGGGGTGCAAGGACAGGGAGCTCTGTATACATGGGCACAGACCTCAGCACCTTCCTCTGATATAAGAATGGAAATGAAATATAATCCAAAGCCATGTTGCAGTTTTAATGCCCTTCTGTGCCACTGCTGATTAATTCCTTGGATCTTAAATTCTGCTTTCTTGTCACTCAGAAAAACCTAATTTTTTAAGTATATTTGTCTTTGAACTGGGGGGCTGCACAGTAACTGGTGTAGCCACTGCAATTAAGGGCAGGGCAGGCTCAGCCGAGGCTGGGGATATGTGGGGTTTGGTTCTGATATTCTGGACAACAGTGATTCTCATCTGCTGTGACCTGAAAGCAGTGGGATCCTGAAAAACTACTCAGACCCTTAAAACACCATATATATGTACAGATAAGCCTGCAAAGTAATGCTGCACTAGAGAATAATCCAAGCCACCCACCAGTTCGGCATCAGAGCATTCTCCTTCCCCCTGAACATGATCCCAACGTTTGTGGCATGTTGGCGTGAAGAATAGAAGTCAGTGTAATCTCCTGCATGAGGAAAAAAGCCATAAAATAGGGATCAGTGGCAGCAGAGTCCCTCATCTGCGGGGGCTAAAGCACATCACACGCTGCTGGCAGTGAAAAGAGCAGAGGAGACAGCGAGAGCGCCCGGGGGATGTCATTAATAGCATAAAGGGGTGATTAACAGTTCACCTATAAATTATGCAGACAAAAATGGCTTTTTTTTTTTTTTTAAGTCTCCAGTAGACAAGAGGAGGGAGAAGGCAGGACATAAAGCAGCACCTCCTTTCCAGAGACAGGGCAATTGCCGCTGCTTTTGCTGTCGCCGGCGGTACCCGGCGCGGGGACCCGGCCGATACTCAGGACATCTGCTGCCCTCTGCTGCCATCCCTAAAAACAGCTCCCACCCTCGAGCCTCGGGAAAACCGGGGCGATGACGGAAAAACTCAAACTGCCAGGGTGCATTTGCATGGTGTAGGTCAGTGAGCTCTATAAGTTGTCCAGCAGCTCCAGGAGGATCCGCAATAAGAGATCCCCTGCGGTTCCAACCTCCCAGAGGAGGATCCAGCCACTCAGGAGAAGCAGGAGCCACACACAGGACAGAGATGCTCTAAGTGCTGTGGAACCCTAAATGCCTTGTGTCTGTGTGATGCAGCTCCATCACACCAGGGCAGAGCTCCATTCCCAGCGCTCATGGGAGCCAGGAGAGAGCCATTTTCTGATATTCAACCTGAAACTATTTCCAGGAAGGTATCACACCTATGGGAATTCCTCATGGTGCCACTGGGACAGGCTAGACCTGTCCCAAACCAGGTTTGTGCTCTGTCAAAGGCTAAAGCCAGCTCAGAACAGAGGTTGGATGGAAAATGGGCAAGTTCACATCCCCGCCCCTATGGAGGTCATGCCCTCGAGTGACTTTGATCAAGTTGGTCTGGGTCCAAATACAAACTCCTGTCAAAAACAGGAAATGCTTATATAACTATATGAACATAGTAATCCCAAAACAGTCATGGGAGTGGAGGCAAGATCTGGGATGCAGAGTAATGGTCTGGGAGTGGAAACTCCTGCTTGTTTATGAGGCTGTGCTGGAGTGTCTGCCTTGGAAACTTTGCAAACCATGAATTATTTTCTGATGGTAAAAAGGGAAATTGTTGGAAACTGAACAAGTATTTCTTTCCTGGCACTAGTCACAAAGGCCTTTGGTGATGCCAATCTGATGACAGGAGTTATGTACCACCAGACACCCTTGATTTAGTGGAAATTGCATCCAGGACTGTTCTGGCTGCTATCGAGCTTCCCCAGGCTTTTATTCTTGTGCCACAGACAGCACCTACCTTTCATTATGTACAATAACCCACTTCTGGCTGCTGCAAAGCCCATTGCCTGTCACAGCTATGATCTGTCTGTCTGAGCAAGCTGGAAATAAAGCAGCTGCTCCGTGAGGGAGCAAAGGGCAGCACTGAGGAGCCCTTGGCTGCAGGAACTCACCGATGTGGGCAGGCAGGTGCATCGTCGCAGAAGCTTGAGGTACAAATGCTCTGAAATGGAAAATGATGCCTTCAGACCTCGGAAAACTTGCAGCTCCCACCCGTAAGAAGCATGGAAGAGGCTGACTCGCTCTCCCAGCTTCTTTCTTAATTTCATTAGCAAAGCCTTGCAGGAAAAAATACCTGGCAGAAAAGGTGGTGACTGCACAGGCTGCTGTTGGGGATGGTTAGACCAAAAGGAGCAGCTGTCAGGGTGTGAGTGGGGAGGAGACATCCCTGGGGCTGATTGCATCCCCAAGGGGCACAGAGAAACCCCCAGTACCCATGCCCAGGACACCACTGCCTCTTCTGTGTGGGAAGGATGAATTCATGGGATGTGGCTCTTGGGGTGTCTGATTTGAATGCTGGCCCTGTTCAGAAGTTCAAGCCCTCTTCTGCACATGGGAGCCTAAATCCCCCCAATTTTCCTGGCAGGACAGGGAGGAACAACTCCTGCTCATTGCCAGGGCAGGCACTTATGGCATTTATAGCATCACTCTGGGCAAACGAGGTGTGGGATTAATGAACACACACATTTTCCGCCAGCACAGAGCAGAGCACAGTCCTCCCCTCCTGCCCCAACACCACTGCACTGCCCCAAATCTGAAGGCAATTTTTGACCATACACTCAGATTCAGCAAAGCCATGTGATTGCTGAGGACAAGCTGGGAGGCTGTCCCCATGCCTGCTCCAGGTGTGACAGGCAGGGAGGCACAGGGGACCCGTGTCTCCCTGGAAGGCCATGGTGGAGGGGCTGTAGTCCCATGCCAGGCTGGGCAGCCCCGCTCAGCCGCCCCAGAGAGGCAGCAGATTCAGACACACCCCAGGGCAGAGCTCGCTGTTTGCAGGTGCAGGGTGACACCCTGGATCTGCAGGCAGTCACGGGATTAATCAGAGATTAATCTTTACGTAATTAAGAGAAGGAAGCACTCGAAGTGCACAAACCCCAGTTAATTCCCACGTAGGAGGCAGGTGCCATGTCAGAGTGTTGGTTTTGGGGCCCTGTCACTCAGGTGACACAGGGCACAGCTGATATCTCCCTGTGCCTGCAGCCACTCCCTGCTCCTCACCTTCTCCGCAGCTCCGCGTTGTCTCTCAGGGTGGGCTCTCCAGCTGACAGCAGCCTCTGGAGGAAAGCCCTGGCCTCGCTCCACGCCGGCCGGCCCAGCCCCATGAAGTCATTCAGGGTGGGCTGACAGTGACACAGAGGTGGGGAGGCAAAGAAAACACCACATTTTGCTTATCCTTCACACACAGGAAGATGTGTCCCCCTTTCATCCCAGTGTTGGATGCCCGTGGCTGAGGTTATGGGGCCCTGGCTGCCCAGATCTCCCATCCCCCTGTCCATGGTTGCCCACACCCCCATCCGCACACCACAGATCCTCTGCAGCAGGACCTGCTGGGTGTTTGCATCACCCCACCCTAACACCCCACTGCAGGCCCTGGTGGCTTTCGTATCTCAATCAGCTGTAGCCACAAGTTATTTGCATTCACCTTTATCCCTAACACAACCTTCCTGCCATTAATATCCCATCTATGGAGTGCTGAAGGCACAAGTGGGGCTGAATTAACATTTAGACTTTGTGATAGACACCTGCATTGCCAAAGGCTGATGACACTTCCCTGGAAAGTGACCTTTGGACTCCCAGTGACCCTGCTGTCCTTCATATCACACCTGTGATGGTTTTTGCTCTACCAGAACTCACCTGGCAACGTATTTCTAGTTCATGTTTATTATCTCACCACCAGTTGGTGAAGTCCCTTATGAAATATCTTTAAAATGCATGTGGAAATTAGAACAGACTCTGATAAGTACCTGGTCAAAGACGTGTTGGTGTTTGGCAAGAGCTGGTCCATTGAAAAGATGTTTAATGACGCTGAGATCCAAGATCTGGTCTCCAATTGCTACCCCAAGCCTGTGTCGAGGCTGCAAAGCAGCAAGAGGAGGGGGAAAGAGAAGAAGAGTTTATGCTTGTACCCAAAAATGCCTCAAAGAGGGCATGGGGAAGACACAGAGAGTTTAGGACCAAGGGCAGGTACCACAGCAATGGACCACCAAGAGCCAGTCTTTATGGGCAGAGCATCACTGCAGATTCCCTGCAGACCCTGACAGGTGGAAAAGAGCCTCATCCCCATCTTTTGAGGAAAGGCTAGCACAACAAGCAGAGGTTTCTCTCCCTGCCCTCTTTCCCCCAGAAGTATTTGCCCACCCCTCATTAAGGACAAGCACTGCATAATAAGCCCATACATCTGGAATGTGCTGTGAAGCAGGAAAACCCTACTGCTCCCGCTGCAAGTGAGGAACAGAAGCAGAGAGAGGATATGGGCAGGATGAAGCCAATTCCTGTGGGCATGCCATCAGAGACACAGGCATTTCTGCACCCCAGCTCCTTCCCAGAGGACTGAGGGAGGTGCCAGGAAGGCAGCACATCATGCTCAGGCACACAGTTCCTGTGCCACATTGGATGAGGCTGCTGGACATCGCCCACGCTCACCCCACGCGAGGAGCCCAGGACCTGCATGCTGAGCCCAGCCTGGCTCCTCGCTGCAGGAACAGCATCCCACACACACGGGGGAATGTGGCTGCACCCCCTGACAGATGCAGCCCAGGACACAAAGCTCCTGTTCATGCCCCGGGCGTGTGCGGAGCCGGCGGCGACGGCGGGGCAGCAGCACTGACAGCCCCACGGCAGCTGCACGGGGCAAAAACACACCACAGCCTCCATTATCTGTGTCCTTGGGCAAAGAGAGACAAACCATCACAGTCACTCTGAAAAGCAGCTCACCGAAATAACCATCTTCAAGGATCCATGCTATAAAACCTATTTTTTAACCTTTAATTTCCAAATAAGATTCCAAATGTGGTAGTAACTATTTATTCAGCAAACATTGCTGCAGAAAAAAATCTAAAGGTCATGTCAGGTTAATTTGTAACTGGGATAGTCAGGAATGACACCAATTGTTTTAGCCTGAAATCATTAAAACATTCAGCAACTATCAGAACATTATTCTCGAAGTCTTGCCTGTCATTTCACAGGGTTTGAGTGAAGATGTTTTATTCAGAGAACAGTTACTGAGGAAGGCAGGAAAAATAATCCAAACTTGCTAGATAACAGCATGCATATCTAGAAAAAGATTAAACACACCATTTCAATTTTATCTTTGGAAAATACCACATCAGAAAACACAATCTTCTGGTTTATTTTTTTTTAAAACCTACACGGATAAGCAGTACAAACCAGGAGATAACCATGAAGTTCCCATAAGCAATGACAAATAAATTCTCCACTTTTTCATTCTGCGAAGTAGCTCTTGGCTTGTTTCCCTTTATCCAGGAGGACAAAACTCTAGAGCTCCATCCCATCAGGCACTCTGGAGTTGTGAGGTTCAGCCTAGCTGGGCTCAGTTCTCATGGAAATTGGGAACTGGGAGCTGCCTCCTTGGCAGAAAGGTTGAGCCACGTTTTCTTATGTGGTCATAAAATAAAAGGCTTGGAGCTGGCTCAACCTGGAGGCTTTGGGCCCAGCTTTAAACACATTGGCACACATTTAAGGCAGCATTGCACAAACATACACCCAATAGAACACAATGGGTCTGTTGCAAAAACAGGTAAAACACACATTTGGTGCAATGGTTTAATACCTGGATAAAACTCCCCAAGAACTGTAGTTTACGGGGCTTCCTAAGGGTCACAGAGTGATTACAGTGACAAAGAAAATGAAAGACTGAGTTAAAAACAAAAAAATTGAATGTGAAACGTGCCATGCCTCTATGTAGGGAGTGGAAGGGTTAAACATAGATTTAATGATGTCACAAAAATAGTCAAAACCACACAAGAACTACTGTATGTATTAGCCGAAGTACTTCTCATCAGTATTTACGCTTCTGATTTCGTCTGTGTAGTTTCAAGGAAGCTGCCATCAAAATTACAACAGTAAAGAAACAGAGAACGTGGGAACTACAGCTTTGCCATCAAGTCAGGAAACCCATGAGTGATTCAGGCTGGCAAGTTTTCCTTTATCCTGCACTGTTGGGAAATGCTGCTCTCTCATAGCCCTGGAACAATTACAGCACCTCAGGAACAAAGTTTGCTGTTACTCACCTCCTCCTTCGTGGAGAAAACCCCATAGGGGAGATTTTGGAGAGGAAAATCTGAGTCCTTGTCTACCTGGATGAAAGACATGCTGAACCCCGAGCAGTCCCTGCGTACACACAGCTCCCACCTCCCAGGGGCTGCACGCTTTCCGAGGAGGAAGATCCTCTCCAGCATCAAATCCCACCCTCTGTCCTCAGACACAAACCAATCGCTGCTCCCTCACTATCCCACCCCTCTGCCTGGTCCCTGGCAGTGGTTAATCAGTGCCAGAGGTTTGCCTGAGTCAGCAGCTGTTGTTCCAGCCAGGCCGTGACCCTGGTGGAATGGAGGCTTCCTGCTCACAGTTACCTTTCCTGGAGATACTCAGAAGATGTGTAGATGTGGCATTTAATTTAGAAGTGGCCTTGGCAGCATTGGGTTAGCAGTTGTGCTTGATGTTCTTGAAGGTCTTTTCCAACGGTAACACTTCCATGATTTTACAAACCCTCACGGTGAAACCAAGGCCTTCCTGAACTCGCTGTGGGTGATGGGTCCAACAGCTCGAAGACCAGAGGTAACTGCCCTAGTTTAACTTTGGAGGGGTCACCTACATGCCAGGGCCCTGGTGAAATGATTATGTCCACACTGATTTTCCCACCACGAGCTCAGCAGCCCTTGATGAGTAGCACAATTCACACCTGACACTGCATTTTTCGTGGGTTTTAGTTTGGCAATGCTGCTGCACCTCACCAAGCCTTTCCATTTTCTCCAGACAGTTCCACCTTCTTAAAACCAGAGACATAGGTGCAGCCAACTATACAGAGCAGGGAAGCCTGTGCTTCTGCTCCCACTCCCAGCTTTCTCCTACTGCATTGGAGAAAATTGAATCATTGTCAAAAGTAGAAACCAATGAGGGAACATTCTTGAAATCAGAACTAAATAGCAAAGGCCACATCTTTCCAATAAAAACAGGAAGATGCTTGTGATTGCCAAGCCAAAGAATTCGTTTGCTGCTCAACTTTTTTTTCTTTTTTTGGCAGAGGAGTCATTAAGAGAAATGCAGCAAATCATATAGCCAGAGATTCAGTGCAAGATGACATAACAGAATCATCTACGACAGCTGCTCACTCTTTGCTCACAAGGTGCTTATTTAAACATCACAATGCCTAGCACAAACTCATGGAAGATTTCCTGTGAGATTTCCCCTGACTCTTAGAAATGTTTTAAACACCGTGAAGACATTTTGTGGCCAGATGATAGGATCTGGGTTATAGAACCTGCTTATTCCAAAACTGAAACAGAACCACACTGAAAACCTGTTCCAATTACAGTGTCCAACGTGAGGAGACAGGTTCACTTAAGTGTTTTGTAGTGCTGTCAATGTGCTGGTGTTAATTAAAATGTTTATCTGCTCACCTCAAGCTGATGACACAAAATACAGATTGCAGTGCACATCAACCACACCAGGATAATGCAAAGCCACTGCCAAAGCAAACAAAGCCCAATTCTTAGGTGTCACAGAAAGGTGGACATCCAATCTAAATGTAACCTTATACAACAGGACCATAAATTCATTCAATAATAACTGAGACCCCTGCACAAGCCAGGCCAAAGGAGGTTTAGTAGACGGCCTGGAGAAAGACAGGTGTGGAAGCAGAACTCTCCACTATGGTTCTGCCTCACCAAGGGCACTGCCAGGTGAGGATCCAGCTGTGTGATCAAGAGCCAGAGGAGCGGGTGCTTCACAACTGGTGGTGGTAAAGGAGTACGTGAATACTTTTCTTGTACCTTTTCTTCATTCAGACACCAGACCACACAAACACAACAGGTTTTCCCTGTGCCTTGTGAAATCTGTGGTGTCTCCTCTCTGCCTGGCCCAGAAGCATCACTGTCAGGGGAAAGGCAGGTTGGTCAGGAGGGCACATAGGAGAGAGCGAAGGACATTCTCAGGAAAAGGAAAAAAAGGGACCAGAAATAGGGAAGAGGGAGGAATCAAAGTGAGAAGGATTAAAGAGTACAGAAGTTGCAGCAAAGAGGAAAGAGAACAGAAACACCCACCAAAGGTGACACTGCTGTTCTTCCATGCTCTGTGCTGTGAAAGAGGAAGTTTAGCAAATGCTCTGAGGAAATACAGGATCTCTGACCCATGATAAGGCAGACATTACTGAAACTTGCCAGTAAGTTATTTATTCCTTCCTTCCTTTACAATAAACTCCATGTGCTTCGTAGATTGTGGTTAGGCCATTTCTGCTAGCACAAGCTCCTTTATTTATTATTGGGTCTTGCAGATTACTTTCTGTAACTACCAGAGAAAGCTCCTTCTGCTGCACAGTTTATATCCTAAATGTAGTGCTTTATCTACTAATTGCCAGCCATAGCTTTTAAAGAGCATTCCAAATTTTAAAGGATGGAGTCAGTTTTGATTAAAAATTTAATGTTTGAATAAAGGCGTGCAATCACATTTGTTTCACAAGTACTCCAAAGCAGCAGCAAGTCACCCAGTGAGATTTGAACTGCAGATCAGGACCATCTGGAGAGTTTATTAGTGTTATTAGTGTTAGATCTGGTGACAACAGCACTGGCTGAAGTTTCAATGTCACTACATAAATCACTTTTAAGTTTCAGAGATGACCTGGCTTGAGGCACAGGCTTTCTCAGGACAGGCAGCCTTGAAGCAAGAAACTTACTGAGCACCCTCACAAGACAAGAAAAAAATAATTCCTCCAAAAGTGCCCTCTGTCAGACAGTGGATCCGAAACCCCACAGCACCATTTCCTAGAATGGCACACATGGCTCCACAGCCTACTCATGGTCACATCAAATTTTACCTTTATGTCTGGCCCAAGTGCATTGCCACAATGTCACAAATGCCCCAAGCTCCTGCACACAAAAGATGTGCTGTACTGGAAGCACAGAGAGCTCCCTGGGCAGAATCAAGAGACAAGGTCTGGAAACTGCAGTGTCTCTGGTAGTTAAAGGTGATAAGATAAAATACCCATCAGAATTTAGATGGCATTGGGATACACATGGTCACTGTAAAGAAACACTTTTAAGTAAAGGAACCACCAATGGAAGGTCCCTGTTAAAATAAAGCAAGAGAAATTCAACTTATATATGCCAGTGACAGCCACAGGGGCTCAGATTTTTTTTAATTTTATTTAATCAAAGTTAAGACGTGAATAAACATAAATACAGCACAGGTACTTCAGATCATTCTTCATATTTGTGTACAGACAAACTGATGGATGTAATCCCAATGAAAACTGCAGTCAATGAAGTGCATACAGCCTTCCCCCCACACACACAAAAACAAACCCCAATTAAAAAAAAAAGAAAAAACAACAAAAAACCCCACACAATCTCATCACACACTCTCATTACAAATGATTCATACATAAATAGGTAGAGGGTGCAAACAAGCTAATATGCGAACATGTATAACCTCTCGTTAATGGGAAAAAAAAACCAGAAGCAGCCATAATGATTAAAATACATTCAGTTACTGATAACTAGTTGTGCCATACAAGGCATTATCAAAAAAATAAAGGAAATTGTGCTGCAGAGAAAAGCTATATACAACAAGAAAATAAACTGCAAAGTTAACGCATGCATGTTTTATCCTGGAAAAGCACAGCCCTCCAATATTTTCTCCATGTTTGTTATAAAAGCCCTCTGCACTCAACTAAAATTAAAATGATCTTAAAGGATAATACTTGTAAAGTTTACTTAAGTCTTCAGCCACAGAAAACTGCAATGAAAATAATGTTCAAAGTCATTTTCAAAATAAAACAAAAAAAAATGAAAACAAAAAATCTATTCATCTGATGACATGCATGATTAAAAGGTCTAGGCAAGATACACTGCTCTACATTCCTGATGACTAAGGAAAAAAGCTCAAGTCAATTTAATCTGCAGATGGTCAGAAGATTTTTGTATTCCAGCAAGAAGCAGCAGTTCAGATCTTCTGGATCTTTTCCCCAACAACTACAGGATTCTCTTTTCTGATTTTCTCAGCAGCATCAGCTTTGTAATTGTAAGAGCAACTGTGTACATCTGAGTAACGGTGCATTCCACAGTAAACGTTCCCACACCGACACTCGAAACCTGTGGACACAAACAGCAGCTTAGATATTTCAACATTTCTAATTACACTGGTTTGCTTTAAATCCTGAATGTGTTCACTCACTAGCAATAAATCTCAGTCATCAGTGTCAATCAGTCAAAGAGCCTCTGCTGCAGAAAGCATAAGAATCACAAGTAATACATTTTTAAGTGATTACAGCAAGATTTGACTTGACCATTCCTTCTTTTTGCATGACACTCTAGAACAGAACATTCCTAGAGAACTCTCTCTTTTACTATGTTTATGCATCTTCACCCTGCAGAACTCAGGCCCTTTCAATGGACCCCTGCAAAGCTGGCTAGTGAATGGCAGCAAACTATCATCCAAATCCTTAGCTAAGCAGACTTCCAAAAGGAAGTATTTGGAATTATGAACTTCACTTTAAGACAGGAGGCTGAAAAACAAAATGATACATGAATGACTCATCTAGTAAGAGCCAGCTGAAAGCACCTTTGATTATTATTTCAAATCAGTATCAAATGACCATGCCCCTTTTTCCCTTCAAGGTAACATTTGAAAGGGCCAAAGCCTAAACAAGCCTAAGGAAACTGAAATCAGTGTTTCTTACCAGTAAGTCCAACCTTCTTCCTGCACATGAAACAACGATTCTTTTTCTGTTTTGGTTTGTCAAGTGACTTGTCCTGTTCTTCAGGTGTAGGCTCTGCATTCTCTGACACTGAAGCTGACATAAAAAAAGTTAGTAAGAACAGTAGAGAAAAAAAGGCTGTCTCTCCCTTTTTAAACACTATAGGAACCTAAAGCCCTGTTGTACGTTTGGCCATTTTGCTGCAGCTTCCATGTCTGAAGCGCATTGGTCTCTCCACAGTGACTGGAACTCCCTCCTTTCTAGACCTCCAATAGAATTTAAGGCAAGAACTCACCAAATGCTTTAAAATACCATAAAAACAACCAGAATAATAAACATCAGGTTTTAACAAGAAGAATCAGCACTGTCAGATCCAGGAAGAAAATCCAACACCCAAGTGTTTCCCCCCAGTGTTATTCGCCCAGTTCCCAAAATCTGTTTGTAAGAAGCACTGTGTGTAACAGGATCAGTTGAGCCAAACACCCTCTTTCAGATCCTGAATCAGCATTATTTTTGCAGATGGTTGCAACATGGAGGCCACACAAAACATAGCATTTCAGAACAATCTCTACCACTGTGATGCTGTTGCTCTTGCACACCTGGAAAAAGCCTCCACAGGATATCGTAAGGACCTGGGGTGAGAAACATCAGCTCAGGAGACCCAGACTTACAGGTTGGAACTACACTGTCCTGGAGCCCAGAAGGAATCAGATAAAAACCTAATTTTAAAGACATTTCTCCTAAGGCAACTTTCAACCTATCTCAGTGTTCTCTCACATCTAAAAGAAACAGGTTACAGGTTGTGTGGGAGAGTATGAACAAGTAATAGTAGTATTTTCCTGACTCAGGTAAAAATAGAAGTCGGCTGGTTTTCCTCAAGTATTTGCACATTCCTTACATTACAAAACAGAAATAGAAAAAAAAAAAACAACTTCATTTCAAAGAGGGCTAAGAGCCAACCTCTGCCTACCAGACATAGCTAGACCACAGCAGGACAAGCCTCCAGTGAGTAAGATACACAGAAGTTGGGAGTATTTGCAGCAAAGAACAAAAGCAAGCTCCAGCTGGGAGGAGTGTGGATGGAAGCAGAACTAGAACCAGTGCTGTAAGGAAAGGAATACAACAGCAAGCTCAGACATTTATCAGGGAAAAAGCTGCAGGCATCTCGGTGCAGCTGGACTTTTGTTTGTCAGACACTGTCAGATGCAGTTTTACATCAGTTGACAGCTCTTCTGCATGACAAATCCAGAGAGGTTTTTCATGTGCTGATATTCTGATTTTTTTTTTAAAGGAAAGGGCACTCATCACTTTTGCTATGTATCAAAACACTGTACTAAGCAACATCAGTGGATAGCAAGATACCTGATCACCAGCAAAGACTTTGCCTGAGGGGACAGTATATTCAACAGGTTGATCTAGCAAAGATACCATTATACATGGTCTATTAAATCCTTCTAAGCCACCACCTATGTTACAATCAGAGCTTCTCTTTGTCCTGAAATTTGTAACAATTCTAGTTCGCAAAAAAAAAAAAAAGTTCAATGGCTTTGAATGGCTGTTAAAGGGCACATTTCTGAGTGGGCATAATATCAAAAGGATTGCAAGATAAGAATGAAAATCAGCAAGGACTAGAAGAGGTGAGATAAGAACCAGAAGGGGTAAGATTTACTCAAATGAACTTTTGCAGTTTAATACAAAACAGACAGTGTTTATTAATTCATTAAGACATCATCATGCCCTGAGTTAACGTTCCCCAGATTGCATTTCCTGTTGTAACAAAATCCAGTTACCTCAATGTAAGCTTCACTAAGAGCCTCTGTAACTATTAGCTAAATTTAGGAAAAACTGGCACTCTTCCCTGCATAACAAGGTTCTCATACAACCTTACTTACATTTTCTTTGTGCGTATGGCTCTCACATTAAAAGGGTTTAAAAATATTTAAGAGCTGCTGCTCTGTGTAGAACCAAGTGGGAAGATTCTTCTACTGCACCACAAGTCACTTTGTATCTACTGTAGTAACCATAAATTTTAGGTCTCAATTTGCCTTTTAACAGAAGCCAGAGATTTGAACCAAAATCCTCTATGATAATCACAAATATCCCAACCACTTCAGATGACCAAGTGCCAGCACCGTCTGAGCCAACCCTGATGAGGCAAACTGAAGTTGAAGCCATTAGTTCAACTGCATTCACCTCAGGTCCAAGTTATCTCCACATAAAATTCTGCAGCAACCTAACTATTTCAATATCAAGTCTTTTAAACTCAGTTACCACCAACTGAACTGAACTGTTTTACCACACTAAAAGCCAGATATGTACACAATCAGTGACTTCCTTCATAACAGCCATGTATCTATTGGACAGTTAATCAAATCTTACTTTGTGCTTTGGTTTTTCAAGTAATAACCACACCACATGACAAGAGTGATGGCATTTTGCAATGCTAACAATAGATGCTACTCTCCAATTCACAACAAGCTTGAAAATCACAGACGCTGTTTTCATTCTCAGAAGTTTGCAGCCTCAGAGGGGCTGAGAGCCCACCTGTCAGTTGGATTTGTACTTTTAGCCCCATCAAGTAAGTGGTGGAGGGCTCCTGCCTTCCATGACAAGTTACCTTTACTTTTCCTCTCTGAACTAGAAGTATGAATCCTAACTGGGATGGTTTTAACTCTTTTACCCCAGGGAAGTGAAGCACTTCTTTACCAGCTTTACCTGGAGGCAGCCCTGTAAATTCTCTGGCTAACAACTGAGGAATTCTGACTGGCTAATCCTAACAGGGCCATCATGCTGAGGAAAAGGCACAACAGCCCAGGAGGTAATTAAAATGACTTGGAGAGATGCTCAGAATAGAAGAAAGCTGCTAGAAAGCCTGGACTGTACTTAATGAGTTTCATTTCAGGTCATCTTTAATGGTATGTTCATGGTAAATAAGAACATTAAAGTTAAAAAAATTCTGTTAGTCCCTATCTTAGAGCATCTGGGCTTTCTGCAGTGTTCCACAAGCATCATCATGCAAATACTAGCTCTAAAGTCTAGACTTATTAACATATTCTAGAGTTTTCCTCTATTTCTTCTGCAATGCATAAATCCAACAAAGGCAAATCTGAACAGCTCTTTGGGAATTTTATCCCCTTGTAGTTTTAGCTTGACTGCAAACAGCAAGGACTGGGTTGCATGCAACTCAAGTCCCATTTATCTGTCTGCTTTAGAAAAGTAATAATAGTAATCTTAGAAAGCTTAATTATTCACCCAGTCTTTCATTCAATGCTGTTGCAGCCTGGTAATTTTTGTTAAATGGCAAGTTAAAGGGACCTCAGCTGATCACAAGACATTAACTTACAGCAGCAGAATAGAACAATTCACCCCAGAACACAGATTCCCACAAGGCAAGACTTTATCAAAATAAATACTGACATTATTTGTCCTTTTGTTCCCCTACATCAACAAAAGTACTTAAAGACACACTTCACTCTGGGACCAACCAGCACACTGCTGTAACCTTATCTTTTCCTAAATGTTAGAAACTTAAACAATACTAAAAAAAATCCGCTTGAATTCACATGTCTGTATTACATTCTTGTTAGCAAACTAAAATTCAAATTTTTAAAAAAAGAAACTTTAGTATGCACAACTGTGACAGCAATTCAATGAAATCCCTCTCAGCATCCATTCTAAGCTGCTTTCCTTCCAAACTTATATTTTCAAATCAAAATGTTCTAAAACTGGAAACACTACAACTCCTATGATTTTCAGTTAAGGGACAACACAGAAGGAACTTTTAAGGAAATAAGGCTGACCCTGCCATAGAGTTATAAATAGGGATGGTAATTTAGAACTGCAACTACATGCTGGGGATGTTCTTAGTTTAGAAACAAGGGTACAAAGAAAAGCACAGAGGACACAGCTGAGTAATCTAAACACATTGATCCTTGAAAAACACACTGTAAAAAATGCAGATTCATCCCTAAATTCAAAGCTTCTGGTTGAGAAATCTCCTATCTTCTCATAAGGAGAATGAGCCTGAGAGGTAGAGAATTAGGAGCATGAATTTATCCAAATAAGAAAGAAGAGAGAAATACCTCAGAAAACTTGCTATGAAAAATCTTTTCACAGGCCCAAGACACCTCACAGTGCAAGTGTCAATAAAGTAAAGTGTTCCCTCTGCTTCCCAGTGAAAAGCCAGGAGATGCATTGTCAAAACTGAGACAAGAGCTCTCACTCCAGAACACAAACCTTCTAACAGGCCTTAGAATGTATCTCTAGAAAGAATCTTTTCAAGAGTAAATATGTTTTTAATAATTAACACCCCAAAGGTAAGTAAAAGTGGTAAAAAAATAGAATTAAAATATTTTCACCCAAGTTCATGTAACCAAGGAGATGGCCTTACTCAGCAGAGTAGCTGAATAATGACTCTTATATTCCACCCTACAAAAAGGGACAGGTCAGGCTTACAAAAGTATCTGAGAAGCAAATCTTTGATATCAGAAGTACAGTTAAAGGACTAATATTTAGAATATTTAAATAGAATTACAAGTTGTAGCTGTGAAAACCCAAATTTTTATGTTTAGACTAGTCCACAGAAAAATAATCCGCCCCACTAAACCTAACCTATCCCAGCAGAAGGCAGAATACTAATGACTTACCTTTAAATACCTTTTTTAATGTCTACAGGTTACCAGTCCGAGCACATTTTGTATACTATCTGGCATTTTTGCATTCCCTAAGAAATACTATTAATTTTTTTTTTTAGTATTGAGTTCTGAAAGTCTGCACATAGGAAAAAAGAAAAAAGTAAGAAGAAACTTTACACTGTACCAGCAAGAAGGATTTTAGGCTAGTATAGTTAGGCCACTCAGCCATTTTCCTTCAAGCAAATATAGCCTGCGGCTTGGTAATTTTATACTTAATAAAGTGAATTTCAGTAGTTCAAAATATTACACTACTACAATTCACAAGTGAAAGTTTATTTTACAAGAGTTTCCAGTTTACAAAAGGTATTGACCCTGCTCCTACAATGGCTATGTCAAACACCTTCATCATAAATATGCTCATAAACTACTGATATGTGCTGTAAATTGTTACTCCGAGAAGTAACAGGTACTCAAAACTCTACTTATATGTAACAGCCATGTCATAGAGACAGAACAGGACGTTGATTATTGTGTATTTCCAACACTAATTAACGCACTTGTTCATGGCAGAAACTGACATCACCAATCAAACAAGTTTCAGTTTGACTTCCTGATTAAAAAAAAACCTTAATCCTTATTTTGCCCTCTGATTTTACAGAATATTTGGGATTAAGAATCAGTAATGCCTCGAACAAAAGTATATTAAGAACTGCCAGAATTTAAAAAAACATTATTCCTAAGTTCTGTCACTGAAAATTAGGCACCAACCTTGCAACTCTTCTGTCTCAGGTACTGTTTTGTCCACAGCCGTACTATCCGGTTGGGATGATGCTACGGATTCTGTTAAAAGTGACTGATTT
Source organism: Petroica traversi (assembly GCA_025920805.1). Lineage (NCBI taxonomy): Eukaryota > Metazoa > Chordata > Aves > Passeriformes > Petroicidae > Petroica > Petroica traversi. Next base: position 305,259 of record JAHLSL010013314.1, on the reverse strand, counting down.
GACACAGGGCTGAGGGGCAAAAGAAGAAAGTTATGATTTTCATGATGCATTTCCACATTCTTTTCCTGTAAGAGATACATTAGTGCACTTCTTGATGAAAAAGTAACCCAGAACTTTTCACTCTGACATTGTTTCTGTAATCACTTAAAACTTAAATCTGAATTGACACAAAAGGTAAATGTTCTTTTTTAAATTCATATTGAAGGCAATAAAACAGTTCCACAATAAAAAATGGAAAAATATTTTGGGTGGTTTGGTATATCATCATTCCACACAGAAGCAACAATGCAACATTCAATATGCAAGGATCTTAATAACATAAGTCAGCAAGATAATTGTAGAGAAGCTACTTTCAGTGCTCTGGTGATATGAATGTGAAAATTGCAGCATGTCAGTGTTTCCAATGATAAAGCTACAGCAGCTGCACACAGAATCCATTGGATTTTCACAGTATAAAGTGGTGCACGACAAACTTCCAACCTTTTAGCCGTACTGCTAAATCATAGCATGGCTGAACATACATAGATGAACTCTGAGCAGCTGAGAGAGAGCAACTCAACACAAGCCCTTACTCCCTGCCAAGCTGCTCATCCAGCAGCTCTCCTATGGAACAAGACAGAGCTCAAGTCCCAAGCAAGAGGTAGCACTACCTCATTTGCTTTATCTTTTTCTTTCTTTCCAGTGAGGAATTCACTCTGAAGGTAAAAACCAGATTATCCAGCAGCCCACGAACAAGTACTCCATGGCATAACTAGAGCACTGGAGTCACAATTTTAATTGTCAAGAACTGCATATAGGTCCTGAACTGCCCATCTGGCCACCTGGAAAAGGGCATTGTCAATTTAATACATCTGTCCTCAGAGTATCATAACTGAGTATATCCAGAGACTGAAGTTGAATTCCTGCTTTTATATTTTGGAAAAAACCACCGAGCACGTGACATTGATTTTTTTGAAGTGCAAGTCCAAGAGCAACCATCCAGTCATGTCTCCTGCAGCCAGTAATCAAGGCAGTGATCAGTGAGGTACTTCTATTCTTTCATGGTTTTATTGAAGTTGTGAGAGAACAAAGGGAAGGCACTGTAATTGGTTCACATCTGTGCCTTGACCTGAATGACTTTTTTTTTATACACACCAGAAGAGTTAAGGGTAAGATATGTATTTTCTACCACAACTAGAAACCTCAGAATGGAAAAACTAAATATAGCATCAAGCATGGCACCTAGCTCTCAGTTCATATGCAGGATCCAAGCATGCGATAACACCTCCTATAAAAAGCCAGGGAGCAGAAGACAGTCTGAGCACAATCAGGCAGCAGTAACTGATGAAATTGCCCTCAGCCTGTGTTCTACTACATTCTTTTTTTTTTAAGAAAAGTTGAAATCAGTATTACTGCAAGTTTAGCTTCCATAGTGTAACACACTAACACTTTTCACTCAAAAAATTTCTAAAGCACTTAAGTTGCTGTTAGTTTTGTCACTCTAAACTGAAATGGAGCCACTAAATATAAACAAATATTTAGCTTTTACAAATGTAGCACACTTAGTAAGTCTGAGTGATTTACAAGAAGACATTATGTATCCTGGAATAATTCAGATGGAAATGACTTGTTTAATAAGAGATCACTTCAGTAGCACAACTTGTACCGAGACTCGTATCTTTCCCCAGTTCTAGTACTCTCCACTCTTTGCAAAGCAACTGGCTTGTTAACACATTATCAAACATTTATTTATGAGAGCTCTAGTAAACAGCTCCCTGCCACTTTACAAAATCCTCTAATTTCTAAGATGAAAAGAGTTCTCCTTTGGTAAATGTACAACTGCAAGTTGTGGAATAAGAAGAGCAGCCAGACAAATCTCTGTAGAACAGAAGCTGGCAACTTCTATTTGAGGTTAATTCTAAAGACAAATTTCCATCTGAATGCCAGATGAAGCAAAGATCTGCTAGCATTCTCACTGAGACCCCATGCTTTAAAGTTAGCACTGAAATCTTACACCATTTCCTAATCCTGGTTCCAGCATTTAATGATGCAGGATCACCACACTTAATTTAATCATTTTGACACAGATTTTTCTGTAAAGACACAGAGCAAAGGGAAGCATCTTACCTTGGCTGCATAGATGGAGTCGATGTAGAATCTAAAGTGGACTGAGTTTCTGGGGCACTGCCCTCTGTGCATGGGACCGGTAAGGACTCGGTGATGCTACTGACAGAGGCTGCTGCAAGACACAACGAGGGAAAATGTGCTATGCCTCTTCCTGGGACCACAAAAGTCACAGATCACATTTACTCTCTGACCCCTACCAGTCAGAAAAGTATTTGAATCTATGCCTACATCATAATGAAACGCAGTTTTACTAGAAAGTAATTATGTTTGGTCGTATTTTGATCTCGTTCCACCCCCAGGCTCCCAGAATTCACTCTGCAGAAAATTTTGAAGATGGAGTTTTAAAAGTCACTGTTTTTTGCTAACTAAAGCACCTGCAAGCAGCCTTTTCAGCATTAACTGGTGTATTCTGACATGAGAAGCTCGTGTTTTGTTTAAAAAAACAAGATGGATTTGTCAGAACACAAGTGTAACATCCTAATGTCAACTTCAGATGCATTTCAAAGGTGCAGAATGCAGATCCCCAGATTTCAATAGAAGCTATTGCTTCAATTTGAAATGTCAGGTTGAAAGAAAGACAAAGTACACATGGCACCGGGCCAGAAAGAACAAAGCATCTGAAGTTAAGGAGAAACTATCAAGTGTTTACAGATAAATCCTTCAGCATGAGGCTGCAAAGATGAAATACCTGTACTTAAAATGCTTTTCACAAACCTTCCCCAAGTTTAATCCTACCTCTGTCAGTAATTTCAGGAAAAATATGTTGGTGCAGTGTTTTTTCTGCATTTTTATAACTTCAAATTGGAAACATTCAAATGAACACAAAAGCTATCAGTGAGAGTCTACTTCTGAGCAGATTAGTGGCAGCACAATTACATTATGAGCATTCCATCCCTAGGGTAAGATGCTGGAATGAAATGGTTTGCACTAATGCTCCAACAATCAGTCTCTGGACATGCCAGGAAGCTGCTGTCAGGCTGAGCTGTTCACGCTCACACGTGTTGGGGTTACTTACCAGGAGGGCTAATTCTACCATTGCTGTTCTGCCTTTGGAGGTGTTCTTTGTAGCACACTGAGCACATGCCATTTGTGCGAGGATTCCCATAAAACCCGCAGCCAGTGGAACACAGCATAGGCACTTGGCTACGGTTCGTTTCTTGAGCCATCCTCCCTTCTTCTAGAAACCTGAAATTGATACACACAACCCAGCATTTAGAGATTTAGAGGCCTGAGAAAACCCTTCTTTTACAGCTGACATTTGAAAATCTGGAATTTCCTCTAGCTCAGCAAAAAGACCTTCCAGAAAAAAAATGCCTTGTGGGTAACTCAGTGCCCTTTCCCACAAAGTCCATAAGTCTGCCCAATAGCACAAACACAGCCATATGTAGGCTTTGTATGACCCACTGACATATTTTTGATATGTACAAATATTGGAACTATTATCGCTTCTGGCAGTCAGGTGAGGGCAGTAGGGGAAATCTGAACTTATGCTGAAATCTGAACACCTGACACAATGCAGGAGAACTGTAAAATAACAGTGGCTTGCTTGCTGCATAGTAATTATAATTAACGACAGTCACATGAATTCACTTGTCACTGTTTAGTCACTACGTATTCATGAAAGATGACAACTGCTTACCACAAACCCTGTATTATTTTCTGATTTTTCACACACTAAGAAGATCACCCTTACAGTCAGAAATATTAGACCACATACACATAACTTCCTATTTATAAATTCTGTATGAAAATATAATAAAAATGAGAAGTAAGAGATACGAGTCGCCTAGCAATTTAACATCCTTAAATTTGGTTTTCATAAAAACTGTATAATTTATTTTTTTTCCTATGGCTTGCATCAAGCAAGCTTACAGATATTTGCAAGGTATTACAAGAAAATTACAACAATTCTGAGATTCCTAACTATTATCAAGTGGTCTAACTTGTATATAATTTTTGACAAGTCACTTTGGGAGATAAAATAATTTTCCATTTTTCCCCCTCCATAAACATACAATTGCCCTTTTTTAAACCAATTTTGAAAGAAAAAACTGGTTCTCATTAAGAAACTAAGTATATCAAGGTATCAATTATTTAATTCACAATCAACTTAGGTCTACCATTTCCTGACTAAAAAGTAAGCTTAAGTATAGGTAAGTTTAACCAAAGATAAGCAATATTACTGAAAAAAAAAAATCAATCTTGCATGTAACATGGAAGTTGTTTTTTTTAGTATACTCTTCAAAAAAAAATCCAGAGGGATACAGGGTTCAAGATACTTGAATATATCACCAACTGCCATGTTATAAAACTAGATTAAACCACGTAAGAAGTACCACAGTAAAAAAGATTTCCTTTTACCTAAGATGTATTCAAAGCCAAACACAAACAACTTTCCTATTATTTTGTTTCCAGAGAAATCTCATCTCCTCTCACACCCACATCCACTCCATTTTCTTTCCCCAAAACATATGAAATTGATACCAAGAGCAAACCTCAGGACCGCAAAGCCTACAGCAACACAGAAACAAGTCAAGTCTCCTGCTCACAGCAATAAGGAGCTCTATGGACAAGGAAGGCTTCAAGATATAAGACAAGAAAGACATACAGGAAGGAAGACAACCAACATCTGATAGTATCTTCTTCAGCTTCAACCTGCAATTAAGATTATTTCAGCTGTTGACTTAACTCCCTCACCCCAACAGAGAAGTACTTGCTTTTGACATACAAAGCCCCCACTGACCTCACATGACAGCTAAATTTGATTTTTGCTGAAGTACTGTACTTGTAGCTGAAAGAGCACTTTCATTCCTGCTTTTCTCCAGACAGTCTTTCAGAATGAAACTGCAAGTAGTACATGTGGAATTTAATTCTTATGTTGGGCCCAACATTTCAGAGAAGCCATTTCAGGGAAACACAAATGAAAAGGAGTTTGCTGTGCTTTGGTAACCAGAACCAATTTAAAGTTGAAGCCTTACGCAAGTCACTTTTGGCATAGAATGTTTAAGATTGAAAGACTAATTAAAAACACTTTTGACTGAATATTTCAAGAGCTAATAGAGATTCAATGACATAATGCAACTATTAATCCTTTTAATTTCAGGCAGCAGCATATTAAAGAACCCTACACTAACTTCCAGATTGTACCATGATTGCCTTTCTGTTCAATATTAGCTTCAAGCAGCACACACAGGAACTCAATAACTGCACCAGTCTCACTGCTAATATTCACCAACACAACATTGAAGGGACCAGGTGCTAATGCAAACACAGAACAATTATCTCTAACATGGATGCAAAAAAAAAAGTTCAGCTCCAATTCAATAAACAAACTTTGAAAGGTGCCCAAAGATGCCCAGATGAAAGCAAGAAAAGCTGGCCTGAATTCAAGCTAAGCCAGTTCCCAAGTTCATTAAGCAGTGGATCCCGCCACCAGTTAAAGCACAAGCCACTGGCATGAGGCTCCAGAATACTTCCATCTCCAAGGGGAAGTGCCAGGGATTCCTCTGAAGAGTTTCAGTAAGGACCACAGGAAGCAGAAGATCTTTCATTGGTTGCTAATATTTGAGAAACACAGTGAATAAGAGATAGGATCAAACTGATGCAATGTTATGAAGTCAAATGAGAACGTGCACCAAGACAACAACTTGTTGGGTTCAAAGGGGGCAATTGGGTGGAATCCCCCTCACCCACACAATTAGTGCTGTGAGCTACCAAAAAAAACCCACCAGGGAAAAAAAGACCCATCACCAACACAAGGTTTTCTGCCAGTTCAGTAAGCTCAATCAGTTCACGTGCAAAAATACAAGTAGAAAGTCCAACACACAGGAGGAGCCTCTGGAATTGATGTGAAGGAGGACATGTGACCAGGAGGGACAACACATGTTTTAGCAGCTTGTAAGCCACTGGGACAGTTGAACTCATCTATTTGAACCCTAAAGCCACAGAATGCCAAACCAGTACAGTAAGCTCTCCCATGCTTAGCCATCCTTTTCAGTGCTCACAAGCACCAAAATGAAACAAGGAAGTGATCAAACTTAAAAAAAAATAAATAAATCAACCATTCCACCTTCAGCCAGTTAGTTCCAACACAGATTGGTTTCTGAGCTCATCTGTCACAGGTGTGCTTTTAGGCAGGCGAGAGGGTCTAGTTACTAACTCGTGTAGAAACACTTGTTTCAGCATCACAGCAGGCTTAAAGAATTAAGAGAACCAAAACAAGGCATTGAAAACAGAACGGAAGAGACCCAAGTACTGGCAGCTCCTGTCAGTGCACTTGAGCCATGCCCCTCCTGTACACATGTGGCTCTCACAGGAGGGCTGGGGACGGGTGACACAGCCCTGCTGCAGGGACTGCTTCTCCTCACCGGGCAGCAGGCAAACAGCCCGAGCAGAGCAGCCAGACTCTGGCCCCATTGCAGCAAACACGAGCAGTGAGAGATCACTGATGTTTTGGGGGGAGGGAAGGACCTCCCATCAGCACAGTTCTTAGCACAGCTTCAGATGATTGTTTCAAAACTGTCTGTAATTCCTCATGCAGGAAGACCCACAGTATCACCGAGCCCAATCATCCCATAAAGCGGTAGAGGTGGGCAGTCAATGATGAAACAGCACTGTCAGAGGGCAAACCTGCTCCCACAGCTCTGGCCACTGCTGCCCCCAGCCACATCAGCTCAGACATCTCATGGAAGCAACACAAATATTTGTTCTGGTGCACTGAAGAGCTTGCTGATCTGATAGAAGATCAACTCTAAAGAAATGACATACACTGCACAGGAAGTGACATGGCTAAAAATAGGACAATCCTTTTTAGGGGCAGCAAGCTCTTGCTGAGCATCAAGCCTACTGTAAAATAAATCCCAAGTACATACATCATCCATAATTTCAAAAACGGTCTCCTAGCTTAGCTTTAGTATGACATTTGGAGCAGCTTCATAGCTAAAGTGACAACAAGGTCTTGGGATCAACATGACTACATGTATGTCTCCCTTGGTTTGAGGTGTCACAAAAAAACGTGGAGCATGTCAAGCTCCTGAAAACACCTCTGGCATCTGCCTGTTCCCCCAGAGCTGTGCTGCACAGCATTCACACGGTAGTTCTATGAATTCTGAAGGTTATTCTGAATGCAGAATTGATTTATCTTTGGGAAAAAAAATTCAAAACAACAGAGCTCTTTACAATATATTAAGCACATTCCCTGCTTTGCTTGACAGTATAGTCGTATAACCAGTTGTATGAGCACTAATGAGAAGGAACAGACCAGAGGGAAGTGCAAGAGCCTTAAACAGCTCCTCTCACTGCAACACCAGAATATCCACTTCGTTGAAGATTACGGAATAAACAGTCTCCTTTTGTATTAGCTAAAAATTACTGAACTTCAGCTGAAATTACTTCTAACTGTTTTCTTAAAGAAATTTATTGCCACTAGAAGCATGGCAGCACACTGCTCTGCAGGCCAAGTCCTCCTCTTCCTACAAATAAAGTGCTTAAAGTCTACCTGTTTCTGTTACTCCTGTAATATTCCACTTCATTTGTTTAATAATGCACTCCTACTGCTGCTGTTGCAGGTCCTACCTTTTCTCCCTCACCATAGCACATCCTCACAGTGAATTCCTCTCTGTACCAAGCAAAAAATATGCAAACAACATTCTTATAAAATTTATACAATTGAAGCTGTAGAAACACTAAAGCAGAGCAAACCTTCTGGACACCAAGTTCTCGGGAGAAAGAGACGTGTTCTAATACTCTGTAAAGCAAGTAACAAAATATTTGTGGAAATCCCTTCCCTGCAGAGCTGGCACTGTGATACCGGTCTTCCTCCCCACCCCCTTTCTTCCTTTCCTTTTAATTAAAATGTTTAGATGTCACTTGTTTCAAATAACTGATATCCTAGCTTTATAGGCTTCAAATGTTAATCAGTAAGATCAGAGAGAGC
>JAHLSL010013314.1:246003-277218 GCA_025920805.1 Petroica traversi | reverse complement strand
GGGCGAGCGGGCAGCGGCTGCCGGGGGCGGCGGCGCCCGCCCTCCTGCCGCACAAACAAACTCGATTTGCTGTAAAACACCCGTGGATGTGTCTGCTGCCGCCCTCTCTGCCCTTGAGGGCCGGGAAGGGGAAGGTCTCTCCGAGCGGGGCCGCCTGGGGGGGGGTCAGTCCCTCACGGCCCCCTCGCCTTCTGTGCGCTGTGGGAAGGCAGCGGTGGGCTTGGAGTCTCTTGTTATCTATAATGTCACCTGCTTGTGTTTTCTTCTCTCCTTGTGGAGCTCTGAGACCATCCATTAGAGCTTCTTTACATGTGCACCATTTCCACCTCACACCCGACATATATGTCCATATATATATTTTTTTTTTTTAAATACACTCTCCCCAGTTGTTACAGCCGGCTGTAGCCCATACCATGCAGGGAGGTTTTAAAGGTGAGATTTAAGGACGATGAGTGACTTGATGGCTTGAAGCAGATAGGAAGGGAGTACAGGATTCCAGGGAGATGAAAGAAGCCAAATAGAAGCAGAATTTTATCTGTGGATAGGGAAGAGGAGCAGGCCAAGGCTGGAGAAGCTGCCAGGAGGTGAGTGGAGTTTGCAGAGAGTTTTGGAGGAGGGATGGAAAAGCGCAGCTGTGAAGCCAGGGAAGCTGAGAATGGGTAAAACACATTTCCATTTCACACAATCACAATATATACTGAGATGGAATGGACCCATTAGGTTCAATGATTTCCTAGGGGTAATGTGAAGAGGTTTAAAATTTGGGGTATTTATTTTTTTGAGCAGAGGAAAGCATTGCAAGGAAACACATAAAGATTTCAGCAAAGATAAAGTCCAAGCAGAGACTTCCCATTGCTAGGAGATTGCTATCACTCACACTGAGAGCTGAGTTCCATAAACCTGGAAAAAGCGCTTAATGGGAAGAAAACACCTTGTTTGTTTGTTTATTTTGAATATCTGAGCTTGGATCAACACTAGAAAATGCTGGTGAAACCAGCATAGCTTTACAGCTATTTCAGTAGAGATTATTCAGTCTTGGCTGTCTTTGCTGATGCAATAGGTTTTCCAAATGCCAGGTTGCATGAGCAGAAGATGACCTGCATTGCATGTGGGTATCACAGCATTCACCACAACATTATTTGGAGCGCTTTCATGGTCTTGGCAGTAATCATGAGGAGCTGTGGGGAGTGATGATCACATTCCTCCCAGCCTCTCCATTATCATCTTTTTTTAATAGGATTTTTTTTAAAACCTTGAATTCCCTCTGGTTCTTCTATTTCTTTGTGTCAAGTTTCATCTCATCAGTGGAAATATAAAAGCAGAATAGTGGGGCACAACATCCTCAGTGTTTAGGAGAAGGCCAACTGATTGCTCTGCAGTTGTGAGTGACCAGCACAACAGCTGGCAGAACAGCAGTGTAAATACAAGGGAAATGCAAACAGTGAACAAGACAGACACGTCCTGCCAGGAGTTACTGACCAGCAACACATGGTGCAGCAAATGTTAACTTGTGGCATCAGATGTCAAGGGGGAGCAGCAGAATGTTCAAATGTGATCTTACACGAGTTGTGGACGATGCTCATCAGTTCTCATGTGCTGAAATGAGAAAACTCCGTTACAATAATGCTGGAGTGAGTGGGTTTCTTGGAGCATTCAGAATCACAGTGTTTGGTACAGTCAAAAGCTGCCACAGCTCAGAAAAGGCAAACAACCTCTAGGAAAATAGGAATACAAAGTTTTATGCCATTTGCATTAAAAAAACTCCAGTAGTCAAACTGTCTCTGAGGAAGAAAATTCCCAAACAAGATGGCCAGGGTTATTCTTGGGGTAGAATAAAGGATGCATTTAAAAATTAAATGTGCTTGTTGTCCCACTATGAATGGAAAGCATAATATTTAAGAAATAGTGTTCAGTTTTCTGATTTGTGGACCTAGGGATCGATAGGCTAAGAAACCTTGCTGACGTCAAGTAGGATAAGGACTAATAGGGAAGCGAATAATCAGAGAAATTACTAAGGTGTTAACCACACAGAGAAGGGCATTCTTGGCTCTGAAATCAGCTGAAGAAGTCCAAAGTAATTCTGAGCCAGCAACTGAAATCTGAAGCCTGTTTTCTGTGGACCACTGCAGGGAAGGAGTGGAGGCTATCGGTCCATCTTAAGTAGATCAGAATAGTTCTTAAGAGTGCACAGATGTCCAGCAGGGCACAGGGCTGCCTGAAGCCTGGAGAGTCTGATATTCAGCGGAAAGTTCTTCATGGAACAGCTTCATTCTACCAGACATGATTTTGCTTTGACAGACAAATCCAAAAGAAGCTCCAGACAGTGAGGCAGGGGATCCCACTCCCAGCTGAAATACTGAGAGAGGTGAAAGGTTTCCCAGCTGTGCCAGTGATTTGATGATGCATAGCAAAATGGTCAGTGGTAATCAGTGAACATTACTTCCTCTTCTACAACGTCACAACTGGAATGGTGTTTATTCTCCTTGACCTGCATTACTCAGATCTGCTTTCATATCTTACCTACTCCCATCACCTTCATTCCCCAGCACAACTCATTTTCATGGCTATAAGGACTATCTATTCATACACCTCTTTAGAAAATATGGGCACAATTTTTCTGAAGGGAGTTTTTTCTGATTTTTACTCCTTCTTCCATCCCAAATCCATTTAATCTATCTGCTAACACAGAGGACCTTTTCCTCTGGTTCCTTTTATGTTTGCTCCTGCTATAGTGGCTTGTTATTTCTTTTGCTAAAGCTTTAGAAATCACTAGAGGACTCTTAATAATGTATTCATTTTGAGGTCGATTTATCTTCAGAGCTGGTAAATGGGAAGTCTCTTCTTCACCTCAGTGGGCTTTGGATCTGATGTTTCACACTAACATCATTTCACTTCTAATCTTGTTGTTTGGGGCCCAGTGTGCAGCTCCTGAGACACTGCTGAGATTTTCACCATAGGGTGTAATGAGAGCAGAATCAGCCCCTGCTTCCTGAGAGACAGCCGATAAAAATACAAAACAAATAAGCACAAGGTTCTCTAGAACAAGTGAATCTTAAATTTTATTTTATTTGATTCTGAGTCTCACTGGACTTGTTTTTTTTTTATCCACAGGTACTTTGACCTCTGTTCTATGCCTTATCCTAACAGGATGAGCTGAAGTTTCAGCTACCCAGGCCTACTGGAAATTTGGCGCAGCAGTTATTTGGCAGTGGCCTTATAAGCAGCAATGCCAGATTTCCATTGCAATGCCCACACTCAGAGATTTGCAGAATTAGAGTCCAAGTTCTGCTTGGATTTGCAAGCCTAGAATGCCACTGACTTCAAGGGGGTTGTAGGATTTAGGCCAAGAGCAGAAATTGGCCCAGGATTTTTTCAGACTCCCTCATGCTTCTGTTTATACGATATTACCATCAAGCTCTATTAGCATGCTCCATGATGCATTTTACTTTTAAATTACATAAAGGATATTTACTGTGCTGATGCTACATAGTTTGCAAGAAAGATGCACATATGGAAATGAAAAAGCATCAATTACCATCAGGATTTCCAGCTTTCAGCATTCATTTTCCAAAACAACCCAGGGACTATTTTTCATTAAAAAAAAAAAAAAAAGAAAGAAAGAAAAAAAGAAAAAAGGGGAAAAAAAAGCAGAAATGAAAATCCAGTTTCTTGATATTTATGTATGGCATTCTGGAGCCTTACTCATGAAGTCTGTTGTGAAAATGGTTGGAATAAAAAAGCCTCATATTGTTCAAAATTCTAATACTCAGCTTTTATTTTCTGTGTACTGGTTTCCCAAGCAGAGACATGAGTCTATCCCTAAAAATAACGAAATGTTTTTCTGGCTCTCAGAGGATGGGAGAAAAGATCATCTGGAGGAAACTGAGTGATCACCAAAAATGACAGGTAAAAGCAGAGGCAGAGGTTGAGAATTAATGGATGAAAACTGTGAAAACAGGCAAGGGAGATGCCAGGCATCAGACAATGCCCACTGCTGCCCAAAAGGAGCCAGGTGAGTGCTGCCCTCCCTGCCCACAGGGATGGCACCGCTCAGAGCAGCAGCTCAGGTGTGCCCTTAGAGCTGCAGAAGCCGAGAGCAAAGCGGCTGCTCGGTGACTTTTCCTGGGATGGGGCAGCGCAGGCAGGAGGGACTCCCCAGGGCAGCGCTGCTCGGGCTTGAGTCAGAGGCACCGGGCAGCTCAGCATCTTTCAAAATGATTGTGTCGCCACGTGGTTACAAATCTGGGAGCTTCCTTCTAGATAGCCTTGTTTAGAAATCTGGGCTGGGGCCTTTTAAAGCCCTAACGACTCCCTGCTTAAGCTTTTAATATCCGTGTTAAATAGTTCATTGAGCATTCAGGAGAACAGTGCTCCATTGTCGGCTGATGAGTAACTTTAGGCAAGGAAGTTATTTTGTACCTCTGTGCTTTTTCTTCTCCCGCATCTGCTTTGTCTGTGTGGATAGTAAAGTCTTTCAGGGCAGGAGTGGCTCACGCTGTGCTTGTCTAGTCACCAACACAGCAACTCCAGTCTTGCTGGGAGCCTCTCTGTGCTCCCCAGTCCTGCCCATAACACATCCCTCTCTCTATGCTTTGTATATGCTACAGGGTTTTGTTATTAATTACGATTAATTACTATTTAAAACTAAAATCCAGACTCCAAAATTCTGTAACATGAAAGTAGCCATATAGCATGTGCATGAACCCTTCCACAAATGGGTCACTGTGCAGAAAGCCCAGAGGTTATGAACTGCTCTGGCTGAATTGTGAGGACACAGGAACCAGAGGTGCTCCAACAGGATGGTTTTGGCCACTGAAATTCTCCATATTCTCAAGAAAGCTGCCCCTACCTGTTTCTGTACTAGTCCTTGAAATTTAAGGGAAGCAAAGATTCCATTTTCAGGTCAGCACTGCTTGGTGATCCTTTAATACAGCACTCCTTCAAAGACCTTTACATCCAGCAGAATTTAGAGCATCCTTGTAGGTACTCAGAGTGAATTTTTGCTTTTGCAACTTTTTGTTGTCTCCACTGCATGCAGGAGAGCTCCTAGCTCATACTGTGTCACTGGATTCTCAGATTTAGAGGGTTGTTCTGCATGAATAAACTCAGTGCCTGGACACATCCTGGTGTCTGGAAAGCAAACAGTACACCTGAAGTGCCTGTCAAGGATCTAGATACAAATGTTCCAAATGACAAAAATGTCTGTTCATCCATCTTCCCACCTGCTTAGGAATGCCAGGAGCGCCAGACTACAATGGGTTTGGCACTCTTGTTTGTTCTGTTCCTGTCCATCTGACCTTGCTAGCTCAGATAGGCTATTTGTCAATGCCAGAGAAATCTGCTGCAACAACAGAGGGAGTATCTGGTGTCAGTATTCTCCAGCTCCTTGAGGAAACTACCTCATTAGGGAAGTTAGAACATTGCTTTGATAGCTTAGAAGCAAACTCTTTGTTTTGCAAAACTCTCCAAGCAGTTACTCAATTCTTGTAAAATTATAGTGCCCGAAGTCTTTTTCTAAAGCAGTCTTGGATACTTGAACAGCTGGAAGTTTGCAGCTGATAAAAAGTTTTACAGGAAAGCAGATCTGATCAGTGTTTGCTTAAATTAGAAAATTATTTTTTTCTGTCGAAATGTCATTAGATTTTGATGGATTTAAAAAAAATAAAATGTTCTACTGGAGAAAGTTATAAAACAGGCCATTTCTATAGCCTCACAGATCCTCAGAATGCACTTGAGATTTTGTATGCTCTCTTTAGGAAATTTGAAGCCGAGGCTTTTAATATACCTACAGCATGTATTTTTGTCCCACAATACCCAAGCATCGTGTCATGCTCAGCTTTGATCTCTCTCATAAACTTTGTCAGGGGGCATCAAGCTGAGATGGGATGACTGCTGTCCTGGTATTCTCCCTCAGAAAAGAAGCCTTTTGGAAGATTGATAGCTGGGGTTGCCTTTTGGATAGTACTTTTCATTCAAAGATCCTAAAGCAATCAGAGAAATCCCCGAGTCTTCCTAGCCAGAAATTGGGCACAGCCCTCCTGCTTTTCTGCGGTGCACTTTGCTCATTGTATCACATCAGGAGGGACAGAGTCTATGCTGGCATGTTCCCAGGGAATTGCTAGTGAACACAGATTACAGACCATGCTCCCTGCACTCTGCTTAGGGAGAAAGAAGGTCCAGAGAGGGAGAGGGATCGTGTTCCTGTTCTCCTGTAACAGATGGAAATCCCTTGGGTAATATCACATTTGAGCAGCTCCTGCACAGCTGTAGCCTATGAGAGGACCACGGCGGCAGGGAATCAGAGCAGAGATCTGTCCATCCTCATTCCTAACCCTATCCCTGATACATTTTATTAAAGCAGATCTGGTCCAGCTGATATACTGCTTAATTTAATTTAATATGAAGAAACTCTGATGCCTGATTCCCTATACTGTCTTTTAATGTCTTGTGCGCTGTCCAGGAGATATTAAAAAGCCATTCTAGCAACTTACCTGAGTAACACACAGGAAATGCCCAGTGGACTTCCTGAGCAAAAGTACACACAGAACAAGATTACAGATTTGGATCACTGACAGGTCTACAGTTGAACAGCAATAAATCACACCTCTCTCCCAGCTTGCTTCTCTCTGCTTCCTCCTTACTTTTCTACTTCTCCCCTTCTAAAAGAAAGGGCACATCTTAGAGGCTTGCAAAATCTTCCCTCCTGTGGGAAATTGCTAATTATCAGAGTTGCCACAATAAAGAACAAGTTCTGCAGAAAGAGAGCAGCATACCACAGTAGAGCACTGCAGTTTTTTTATTTTTTTCCTTTATGCTTAGAAAAATCTGGTATTTCTGAAAGTCACACCTCCTAGAACACAATGTTCTGCATGTAAAGATATGGTGGGTTTCTGTGCAGTTCAGCCATGAAAATGTTGGGGTGTGGAAGTAATGTAAGGCCTTTGTAAATACGGCCTTGTAAAATATGCTTTTTACTGTGCTTTGTTCTTTTATCCAGCATTCTCTAGAATGTGCTTGGAAATATTTATTTTCCCTAATTTCTTTTCCTTAACTGAGGCAAAATATTTACATACCCCGCTCCAAACTCAGTAGCCCTCGCAAAGAATAGTGCTTAGCAGTGCTGCTGTTCATTTTCTGGCATACCTAATTATACAGTTAAAAATGTCAACATTATGTCTGCATGGCAGGCATTGATGTGGCTGTTATGTAACACAGGTGTGCTCAACACACCTTCAACT
Source organism: Petroica traversi (assembly GCA_025920805.1). Classification (NCBI taxonomy): domain Eukaryota; kingdom Metazoa; phylum Chordata; class Aves; order Passeriformes; family Petroicidae; genus Petroica; species Petroica traversi. The sequence goes on along the minus strand of JAHLSL010013314.1, from coordinate 269,980 downwards.
GAAGCTCAGGCACTGCTACCAGCAGCCACCCCTGAGCCATGTGGGCTGTAAAACCAATCAGAATAATATTCATTGAGTCACTAGCCCATGCCAAACTCTGGTAATAGAGGCAGCTCATGAAGACCTTGTACCTACACAGCAGTGATCACAGCCCTGGGTCACAGGTCTCCAGATGGGCACTGTGGTTCATCACCACCCTCTGCCTGCGCCTTTCCTCTCTGAGAAATGTTCCCACCTCTCTGGTAGGGATGGAGACCTCATTTATAATTCAGCTGGCCCAGCAGTGATGGAGATGCATTGGTGCTAAAATTCTGGATAATGGACTGTGGTACAGACACACAACCTTTTGTGCTATTTTATGCTACAATAATGTCTCCAGGAAATACCATGAGAAGAACTGATCACACACGGAACTACTGCTAACTGCTGGAGCTGGGCTGCCAGAGCCCACACAACCAGAAGAGAAGAACTGGAAGAAACACAAACTATAAACCAAAAAGCTTCCTACTAACAAAACATCCCAGTGTAGCTCAAAATCAATATTACGTCTTGAGTAAATCAGAGAAAGCAGAGAAATAAATAAAACAGGGGATATAATAAACATTAGAGATGTATTATTTCATACCTAACAAAAAGTTTACTTCTCTAGAATGTTTTCTACAATTTTTTCTAGAATGAGTGCTACAACAGATCTTCTATGTGATCTTGGGCAAAATGCATAATTTCTCTCTGCCATGATGTTAGATAATATTTCCCCAACCTTCTAATCCCTCATGTTGTGAGTCGCTGAGTATCAAGGAGTGCTCTTTTTGTAGGATTATGTCAGGTACTGAAGAAGGGAGAGGACCTGCAGAAGGCAGATAAAAATGGGATGAGTTCAGTTGTCCTTGAAGTCATCAGGAGCTGAGGACATGGCAGATGCTCAGATGTCCTCAGGCTCAGTTTCTTGCTAAAGAAGTATTTCTCTAACCAGCACCCAGGGAGCAGGTTAGAGAAATACTTCTCTAGAAAAGGGCAAATATTTACACTCACAATACTCAGGGGACAACTTGATTCATTGCCAGAAAATGTCTGATTTCTCATTGACAACACTTGTAGAAAATATTTCAGTGGAGTCAGGACTGATTCTTCTCCTGAAGAATGAGCTCATGGTAAGGTCTGAGTAAATGTCTGGAGGAAGACAAGGATGAGTTAGCAGGTGACCAGGCATGTTACACTTGGAGTGTTACATATATTTGATTGAGTAAGACACAATAGGAAACACTGCAGAGTGTTGGAAAACATTTGGGTAAACACCAGTATTTGGAATTAATCTGATGGATAAATCAAGTGATATTTTTTTATGACTGTGTTTTATACCCTTCAAAATGATTTCCACCTGTTAGCTGTATAACAACTATGGGCAGATCAGAACAAACAGCACTGACCATATCTGTGCACAGAGCAGAATCTTCTACCTGCAGCTCAGTTCCCTTCACTGTCTGTTACCTTTATTGCCTTATGTATAGCAGGGAACTAACACCTCAACTTTGCAGCATTCTTTGTCATGCCCAGGTAATTAAAAGAATGCTGCTGCACCTGGTAGAACTATAAAAATGTCCTTCTAAAAATCTCAGCAGCATTTTACATTTTATTCATTGCTGTGTTGTCGTGTTTTGCCTGCAGTAAAACAACCTTATGGAAGTGTGACTCTACTACTGAAGGCTAACAAACATTCTTCCTTCAACATGTTATGTTAGCACCATGCCTTTTTTGTCCTTCCATTTTGAATCCTTGTTTTTAACAATCTTTCTGTTTTCAAGAAAGGAAAAAAAAAAAACCAAACCAACCAACATACCTATTGCTGCAAGCAAGGAACCAGAACAGGCAGTACTGAAGCTTTCATTCCTTTTCCATATGTGGAAAAGACTGTCTGAAAACTTTATTTCCCAGGGAAATATAGTCCACATTTTCATCTTGTAACGCCTGAATAATTGCCCTGTATATAACACTATCTCCTGTTAGTGACTAAGGAACTAGAAGCAAAAATAAAACGAAGTTTAACATATACAAAATAACATTGATGGCTTTATTAGAGAAGGTGTAGGAAGCCAAACCACACAAGCGCAGACACAGCTATTAAAGGAAAATTATAAAGTTGTCAACACAAGCTGTTCAGAAATAATTTCAGGTCCCCCAAAGCCATGTGATTGGCTTGCAGACTTTCAGTCTTCAAAATACAGATTCAGTGTGCTCTTATTTGTCTTCACTTTTTGACATGCTGGGGAATCACACTAAACCAGCTTTATTTTACAAATGTGGAGGCTGAAAACTTTTGGTTTAATAGAGATTCTTGAGTGCTACAAGTTCAGAATCTGGAGATTTCAGACAATCATCACCAAGGCCACATGGCCAGCAGTAACGTGCAACATTAGTCTATTTTTCTAGCAAAAAACCTGATGTTCCACACATGCAGCTCCCTGTGGGCATGCTATGTTTTTCCATTCAGCAACGTCATCCCAGAGAAAAAGGGCTCTGTCTAGGATTTGCAAACATCTTGTTGCACAAAGGGAAGCAAAAGCAAGTTGGGACATCATGAAATTCCCATTATGTTCTGTGTATGCTCAGATTGCCCATAAGTGCATATGCAGCGTGTGTGACTCATCCCCAGATCCTGGATGTGAGTATAGGAGCCCCAGGTGGAGAATGTGCCAACAGTGCAATAAGCAACATGATTAACATCTATCATATGTATTTTGTTTTCTCACCCTTTTTTTCAAGGGAAGGCCCGCATGTCTTGGCAGGTACTATTAGTGCTCTCTTTGCATCCAAGAACACAAGCTCTAGGAATTGCATCTGGCACAGGAAGCAGAAGGTGGTGATGTTTGTGATGGCCATGAGTCCCTGAGGGAGCTCATTACTGACTCTGGGATGTGGCCTGTCCCCTGCCCAGACAAGCTGCATTGTCATTTTGCAGAATCCTATTTACCCGAGGGACGCTGCTGCCAGCGAGGTGTTTATTTAGTCTGAAGGTCTGGGTGATGGGGTGTGCCAAGTCCAACCATTTGAGTATCTTGCTGTAATGTCCAAAATTTACAATGAGAAACAGAAAATTAGTCTTCTCTCCTTGTTTTTTTTTCTTCTTTTTCTACTTGTAAATTCAGAATGGTATTCAGTCCAAGTGTACAGAGCTGTGTGGAGGTCAAGAGGTGAAATGAATGTGCCAAACCCAAATCAAATCAGTGGCACAATCAACCATAGGCTGAAAGTACAGAACTGGGGGACTCCACTGTGACTTTCATCCACGGCCATTGATACAATTTTAAAAAAGCCTCAGCAAAAGCTCTCAACTAGTTTGACATATCCAAACACTGAGACATTGTGCTGAAGTGATGTCTTTCCTCTTTCTAGATGGAAAGGAAAAAATCACGCATTTAGTTTCACTAAGTACATTCAGTGTCAGCACCAGTGCTGCCAATTCTGGCCATTAGGTCTTACAATATTTCCTGTTTTTCTGAAAACAAGAATTATGTGTAGCTCATGACAAATAAATACCCTGAATTTCTAGACTTAATGGTTGCAAATCAGGGCTTGAAGACCTGAATTGGGTGCGTCTCACAACCTTAGAAAACCCAAAGGCTAATTGAAAATATGCATTTTATTGTTTTTGATCAACCTTGTGATCTTAAGTCATGCATGACTTTTTTTGGAGGTCTGACTCACAGCTTTTAAGTGTTCATGTGGGGCTGCAGTGCCCCACAAAGAATGAAATGCAGCTACAAGAGCTGTACCCAGGTGAAGGTATGGGGCAACCAAGCAAACATGAAGCATCGCTATTTCTTAGCAATTTCGGTTTTTGTTGACAAACATGAATATCCTGACACTCTGGAGCTTTATGGGAAGAGAGAAAGCTGAGGAAGAGCAAGGAAAGGAGAAGGATTCCTACCTAACTCAAAAAATAGGTGAAAGTTCATCTTGAGAAAAAAAATAAACTAAATCTAACTGCTACCGCTGTTTTAATGAAGGGTTGGGAAGGCAGAGAGGGAGGGCATGTGTTTATATCGCAGAGCTGGTAATAAGGAATTCTTCTTCTCGCCCTGGTTCTGCCACTGACTCATCCAGCAGGGTTAGGCCTGTGTCAGTTCTCACTTCAGTGCAGATTAGAGTTAACCATAGACCCAGCTGCTGTCACATTTACTTGTGTTGAGTAACACTTTCTTCCCTAGTGACAACAGCTGTGATGGGAGAAACTCCACAGTTCGCAGGAGGTGAATGGTGGAGCCCATGTAGTTACAGAAAAAGCAGCATCTGCAGCACAGAGGTGCTCAAAGGCTTGGCCAGCTCTATGCCTAAAGCATTTCTTAATGAGTTGAGTCATATGTAGATATCTAGATCTGCTCCTCTCCAGGCTTTTCTTTAGGAACAAACAATCAGGAGCTGAGGTTTGCTCAGTTGGCAAGCCCACCCACTCAGCCGAGTAGCTGGCAGGGTGATGAAGGATCATCTCGCCCCTCTTCCCTGCTTCATTGAATCAGCAACAGAAAGGCTGAAGACTGCAATACATTTATTGAGATGCTTCTAAAAATCATGGTACTTAAGCCCAAGATGCTCTCCTCCAGGACTGAGCTGAGTTTGCTGTCCAGTAAAAGTCTCCTGTGTAGAATTTCTGCCAGCCTTGAGCGCTCACCAACACCCAAACTTGTTACCAGCACTATCAGCACTGGAGCACAACTCAGGAAACTCTTCATGTTAAACAAATGTTTGGTTAAAGAATAAAGTTCTAACAAGCAGCCAGTTGCATAGATCCGCAGGCATCATTTGTTCAGGAATTATTTGGTTAATAGTAATGAGTATTATTCACATTTACGTATATATATATATATATATATATACACACATATATATATATATTCACATTTACATATATATAAAAAATTCAGAGGTGGCAATGAATATGATACATCCTTTTGTCAATGCTGGATAGATCCTTTTGTCAACTTTTTCCCCCTTCACAGAGTGACTGCAGATTTGTTAGTAAGCACTAGATTAGAAACTAAATCTCACAGAAACTACATTGGTTGGAATTGTATTATTATGGCTATATTGCTTAAATAGCAAAGTGAATTTTTCTCTAGATTGCTCCTCAGATTTCAAATAAACCACATGGGTAGTGAATTTAGGCCAATGCCTCATTTGTGCTCTTATTGAGACCTGTACATTTTTACTTTTGATTTAAAGTGTTTAACACATGCCTTGCTACACTCTTAGATTATCTGCTTCACCTTTATTGTTGTTAGTCCAGCACACAAAAATCAGGCTGAGCAGCTAAAAATTGTGCAGCATTAAATGCACACTTCAGGACTTACAGCTGCTGTAAACCCCTCACCTTTACACTTACTGGCTCAAGAACTCCATGTTCCCCTTTATTACACACCTATAATTTACAGCAATATAAAAGCACATCATTGTTTTCCTTGATAATTTTGCCACCCTGCTATTTTATGAGCCAGTTGGTTGGTCTGCAGGTACATGCACCAGGTACACTATCTTGATGAAGGAATTGGATTATTGCCAAATAAAACAGTCAGACTATTATTACGGCTAATACACTAGAAGTATTTGCAATGGGTTTTTAAATAATCCTCTACACTTATATTGCACTATTCATCCTGAAGAGATCCAAGGTGCTGTGGAAGGCTGATAATGGGTCTTTTTCTCATTGCTAAAACGTGACTGCTGCTAAGCTGGAGAAATAGTGACCATCCTGCACAAACAGCATTAGCGAGCGCAGCAGGTAATGAAGCAAACAATAACATTGCCATTTGGAATTGCAAGGTAATTGCTTGATTTGGAATTCGATGAGGACATAAGAGCTGATATGCTGCTGCTTGTAAAAATATGCTCCAAAGTATTTTGTGGTCGTTTCATCACTTCTGAGTGATTATGGCACTTCCATAAGCATTAGGTTCCCTGAGACCACGCTCAGCACAGTATTTCCAACTGAGCTCAGGGACAAGGCTGTCACTTGGAAGGTTCATTTCTAGCAGTGCATGAGTTTCTCTGAAATATTTCCTAAGCAGTCCAATGACTTGTGAAGCCCAGCTCCCTTTGGCTCAGCACCTGAGCACACACAGCCTTACTCACTACAGCCCAAACACATGATGTGAGTGGGAAGGTGGATGACAGGCAGTCTTCAGCCAGCGATGTGTAGGTGCTTTGCTGATGTCTGACTTGTGATGTAGATAATACCACTTTATTTAACAGACAGCAAATCTTTCCTAGGTGCAGTAGGAGGATATGTAGCATTCTACTGGACTTTGAGAGATGAGGCACCCTTAGTGTGTTCCTACAGTCTGCTCTGGTTTCTGCTTTGGGGCTGGCTCTGCCACATATACTTGAAGGATAAGATCAGAGCTGAAAATAGGGAAGGTGAGAAATTCTTCTATTGTGTTACTTTAAAAAATTCACTGTCTTGCTATATGTAGTTATGAGAGGACTTAGTTATTACCTGAAATAGCAGATTGTTCCTAACAGACTGGGCATATCATGCTGCTTCTATAACCTATCATTAAATGAATGGAATACCACGAGGGAAGACAACTGAACAGACCTTCCCTTGAAAAATTATTGCCAAAGGCAAATGGGAAACACCAAACCAGCATACACCAAAGCTTAAATCTCACATACAGGGAAGATTTAGGAAGAATTTACTGTAAATAGAGTGATTTATGTCCAAATTGGACACAATGCCAAATTCTTTGCAAATTAAAGGTTTCCTGGAGCTTACAGCTAAGTGCCATTTTTTAACCAGGAGCCTATATCAGAAAAGCATTGCGCAACTGGACTCTTGAGACTGAGGGTAAGAAAAGTCCATCCCTCACTGCAGGATAAAAGCTGAATCCAAAGCCTGTGCCATGAATCCATGACTGTGCACTGATGTCCCAGAATATGCTTATCCTAAAGGCCATCTTCTCCCCTTGCTCCCAGCACTGGGAGCTGAGATTCTCACACTGCAGCGCTGTTTTCTCTCTGGCTCCCATGCACCAGCACTGTAAGTCAAATAGTCTCAGATGGTGCTTGGTTTTTGTGTTTAAATAAAATCATTAGGTAAATTATGTACCAGGGTGCACAGGGATTTAGCAGTAGGATTCCCATTAATATGGTCAGACATACATGGCTAAATTCTTGGCACTAAAATTCCCCTGCACAGTATTGCCTTAATAATCTTTTTAACTTCAATAGATTGTTCTGTCTATGCAGAGATGCTATAGACAAACTGAAAGTAAACTTTCCCAGATTTTAATCCCTCAAATGTCAATGTTCCCTTTCTTCAGGCTCCTCCAGCAAAAAGAAACCCTATGATGACAAATGGACAATGTGCCAAATTAAAAGCACTGTTAATTATTGAAACTAACTGCTACCATTTAGTTTTCTGGAGTCTGATAGCTCAACTTCTCTCTAGAAATAAATTTGTAGCGATTCCTTAAGAGTCAACACTGATGCAATTACCTATTCATAGTAAAAAGGATGTGTTGATTCAGCATTCTTCTTAATCTATTTAAGTCAGAAAGTATCAAAATACCATACTTTATTAAAGGGGGAGATGGAGACTGGAGACATCAGCATTTGTTTATGTAGTGTTTGTTAATGATGACAGAAAGTTTTATCACCACATCCTAACTCAAGTAAGTACAGGGATGTACAAAAACGTGGTCATAAAGACACCACTAGTGAAGGTATTTAGCTTTAATGGTGAAATTCTTATCTACCTTATCTTATTTTGACTGTTTAACCACTGAACTCCCTGCAAAACATACCAGTGGTACAGAACAAACTTTGGCTGAATATCTTACAGGTACCTCAGGGTAGAAAGATGGTTTACAACCTTACTGCACCAACACTCAGGTAGCTCCAGGGCCAGTGCAGAGTCAAGGGGGAATGCTCTGGGAGAAGGAACCACAGCAGTTGTTGTGAGACATTGGAGCATTCTGGAGTGTTACATTTCTGCAAAGCCATTAAAAGGAGTAAAATGATAAAACTGTGAGGGTTCATCGAGCTAGCAAAGCCTGTCTTAGCTCAGTTATGAGCTACACACAGAAAGTAATAACTGAAATTCTCTGCTTTCTGTTATAAAAAAGGGCAGACTGGATGCTCCAATTCTAGCATGTGTCCATTTATCAAAAGGAAGGAACCTACTCTGACCTTTTTCACATCCAGTTGTAAATACAAAGCAGAGGCAAAGCATCACCAAGCCATGACTACAACACCTACCTGGGGAAACGACTACATGGGCTACAGGGCAACCAACCTAGAGCACAGCCCCTTTATATGGCTGGCAGCTAAGAAATAAATATTGTACTGCTGCTTGTAAACTGCCTACGTTTGGTCTGGACTCAGTGAGAGTCCTGCAGCTTGGAAATAATGTTTTTACTGAGTCACTTCTCACATCAGAACACAATTTTCAGTGCTTTATTTGGGTTGTAAATGTTTGTCTCAGCATTCTTATCTTGCTAATATCATCAGGAAACTGATCACTAAAACTGAACCCTTCACAGGAGTTTGAGCTTCCAGGCCAGACTTTGTTACCCATCCCTGCTTCCTCAGAAGTGTTCAGAGCCCTTTAGAATTGAGATCGAAGCTGTCCAGGTTGGATTCTCAGCCCCATCCGCAAACCTTACACACCTGCATGTGGGGCTGCAGGACATGGCAGTAAACCCACAGAAAGGAAGAAAGGGGACAGCACAGCGAGAATGTTTTAGGATGAAAACAATGCCTCAAAGAGAAACAATAGCTAGAGGTCCCCAATGCACCTAAAATGCCTCCTGATTTCACACGAGGCTGTAGCTAATGGAGAGAGCATTGTTTGGCAAGGAATTGCTGCAATAAACCCCCAGACATTTTCTTGGTTGGGTATCCAGCTGGACACCATGAACAGAAAACCTGACTACATCAAGCAAGTGTGTTGTGTTTTTACCTTCCAGGGGAGATTAGTTTCCATTAGATTACAAGTTAATTAACAATGAATGTAGTGTATTGTTATTACAGTTGTTTCCAACTTGCCAAACATTACATACTAGCAAAACCATTTCTTTATTTTAAAATGAGATTTTTACCCTTTTATGAAATCTATAATTCTAAACTATTTTGGAGAGCAACACAACAAATTAATTTAGTACACTAAACACTAAAGAATCTGACCATGACTGAATTGAAATCCACTCACAAAGTGGTTATCCAGAAGAAGTGATTAGTGAATAACAAAGGACAGAATACAAAAGAAATGCTGTTCTATACCAGTTTCCAATTTCTACATAATTAACTTCTATCTAAGTGGTTAAAAAGGAAGGATGTTTTCAGGAGCAAGTACCTTGGATCAAAGATCAATGCACAGGAAAACAAATTGCCTCAGAGTGTGGTAACATAGTTGAACGGAATAATTTTACAGCTAGCAAGCCATATTGTGAAATAAATGTGATTTGAAAAGATGAACTTGATAAAACTGCCTTTCAGGTTGCCTCACTAGCACTCAATCTTAGGTGACTTAACCAAAACATGTCCTAAGAATTACAAGGTCTACATGTATGGCATCTCTAAGGCAGATCTAGCTGCTATCTACAGTGTCATGTGGGAGAAAAAGAGGATTCAAGACATACACACACATCCATAAAAATGCCAAACCCAGACTCTCACCCCACACCATGCTACTTTGGGCTGTACTAAACCAGCACCTGGGCATGGCCAAGATTAAGGTCCCAGCGTGTCAACTGCTGCATAAATAAACAGCTCCACTGACTTCCAGCAAAGGATGGAAAACAAATATTAGGGCTCTGACTCACAGACAGATGGCAAATGACTGGAGTGATGCACCTTTGAGTCAGCTCTTACCTGCTTCAGCTCCACTGAGCTTGTGGCTGCAGAATTATCACCATCAATAGCTTGAGCACAGTCCAGCACCTGAGGCACCACATACAGAACCCCCTTGCCCCAAAACACCTCCTCGGGAAGGCTGCTAAATGCAGGCAAAAGACATAGAGATAAATGTAATTCTCAAATTTCCTCTGTTTTAGAAGTGGGGAACTGGGTCATAGAGAGACCTGTGGTTTTCTCAAGGACATGTCGGCATAAATGGAAAGTTAAGTTCTATTGCCAGAGTTAGCAAATCTTTTGGAGAAGCCCATCCAACAGATAGGGAAACCAAAACTCAGCAGGTTGAAGGGGTCTGCCATGCCACAGGAACACCAAGTTTTACACTGGATATAATGATTTCAGATTTTGTGGCTTGCCACCTTTTGTAGCAAACAAAAAAAACTTGCTGATACATCCAGCAAGTTGTGCTCAAGTGAGACAAGAACTCTCAATCCCCTGTAGGCAGCCAGAAAAATTAACTCCCTCTGGAATTGCAGTGGCCATTTATTAGCTCAGGAATACAAAGGAGAGACAAGTAAAGTAAACTAATTACGTTTCATAGGGGCTTTTTGGATCTGGGTTCTGAGTTACGAAATGGATTGGGAATGGCTGTTTATTGTCAAGCCTCCAAAAGGAGATTGAGGGCAAAGGAGAAACAAAGATGTTGCTATTATTTATGTTGCTTGAGCACTGGCCATTGGAAATGCGTTTCTCATGGAGTGATTAACAGTTATCCAGCACAAAGAGCAAATAAAAACCTTGTCTAATTCAGTCAGTGCCATTCTCTCTGCCCTTACTGCATTAAATCATGTGCAACTGGCTGATTTATTTACTGTTGCTTCTTAATATCATTACTCTGCTGTGATGCCATGTTGCAAAATCAGGAATAATTAAGAAAACATAAGAGATTTTTAACTAAAGTTCTTTGCTCTTGAAAATCAATAAGTTTAGGCTTCATTTAGCTCCCTGTAGATAGATTCACATCCCTGCACAGATGAAGTTACCAAAATCAATAGAGCTTTGCAGAGGCACAGGGGGTCAGTCTGTGCAGAGCTCCTCTGACTTCATGAGCAAAGCACTCGCTGCTGGGTCCAAGCTTCCATCTGCATTTGGGTTTTAAAAGGTTTCTCAGCTCTAGAATACACTGTGAAAGCCCTTGATTAAGTCATTATGATGCATAATTCCCTGGCATGCCAAGAATCTAGTCCCAAATTGATACAAAGGCAAGTCTGCTGAGGATGACTGGGTATTCTGGGTTTTATTGTGAAAACTCAGAATTACATGCACTGAACTGCTGGTGTGGAGTTTGCTTGCTCTTGCTACCGATAGCCATTAAAATGCCTCACAGATTACATGCAATCACCCTCACTGTTGCCTCATGAAAGGCTATCACAGTCCCACTCCTGCTGTGATGTGAGGCCAGAGGGGTTTGTGTTGGCTCAGTGCTTCTCCCCATGCTCAGTGAGTTGGGGCAGGACACTCCTCCTGGCTTGGTTGGGTGAATTCCCAGCACTGAGCAACCCCCACTCCCAGCCGGGGCATCTCCGAGTTGCTTTATTGCCCATAACAGCTGGGAAAACTTGAGGTTATTTGGAAGGGTCTAAAGGAATCCAGCTTTCTTAAAGACAGAGCGTTTTAGGGCCCTGGGATCAGTATCACTGCTAAGATGCTTAGAGGCTTAATTCCCTCGATTACCCCAGACTCTGTAGCCAGCCGTGGCAATGAAGGTGGACAAATGTAATTCCAAGCACAAAGCACTGTAAAGATCCATCATTAAAAAATGAGCTCAAAAGCAAATCTCTTTTTATTCTGCTTTGATTAAAGAATGGCAGCAGGTTTGGATAACTAGTCACGGTAGCATCAGCTTCCTTCACACTTACTTAACAGGACATCATTTCACTTAAAAAGATTGAGGGGACAGTGTTACATGCTCAGACAGCACAGCGATGAATGTGGTATAAATACCTGGGGAGACAGATTAGTTTGCTATTTCTGCTCACAGCCTTCTCCTAGGAGCACAGAAATGCCATCTCAGCATGCTTTTTGGAGGATTAGAAAATCATAATAAACACAAGGATAAAAATATGCCATGGGAGTTACAGCTAATTTCTTGCTATAATTTGCAGCAATTTACACATAATCATTTGAAAATACTGCTCAGTGCCAACAGTTGAGTGTCTGCTGCAATGGTGCAAATTAAGAAAATGAGAAATGCAGTTAGGGCTGAAGAACCCTCCAGAAGGGTCATTTGGAACATTAAGTCCACAAGTTCTTCCTTGCAATTGAGTAATGCAATTGAGTTACCCTTCTACACGGAGCCCAGTTTCTTTGGCTAACGGTGAATGAAATAACTTTAATACCAACTGATTTTAGATTTCAGAAAAGTCCTACCAAAAAGCATGAAGGGTTTTTTTAATTATTATTTTAAAAAGAGGCTGCAAGCAATAGCACCTGCACCACAGCATTTTAATGCAAATACACATTTGAAAAGGTAATGAAACTATTGCAAAATTACTGAATTAGGGTCCAAAAATGTGTTTTGATATCAATATTTATTATGAACATATGAAAATTACTGAAATCCCATTACACATTCATTTCCTAATCATAATTTCTATTCAAATATCTGGATTGATTATGGAAGAGGAAAGTATCTATACACTGTACATTTGTATTTTTGTCTATTTTATAGCTTTAAATACTTCAAACCAATTTGAAAGGGGAATAAAAACAAATGTGCCCCCAGACTGGAACCTGCACGTAAAACAAACAAAAGATGAGTTACATGCCTTCATGAAGAGGAATTTGTAGTAGAAATACCAGTGTTGCTGCAACCCTCTTTTAATGGGTCATCAGCAGAGGGGATATGGAAAAAGGGGGATGAAATTATTTATTAAGAAAATACATTATCTTTTAAAGAAAAGCCATTTAATCGGTAGATCACAAACACTTGACCCAGGTCAAAGGCCACCAGTAGTACCAGGAGCAGATGCAGCCTTGATTTAAATAGTGGAGAACTACAGGAGCAGATGCAGGGCTGATTTAAAAGATGGAGAAGCACAGAAGGAAGCATGCTCCTGGGAGGGCTGATGGAGAGGACTGCAAAGCTCCAAGGCACCCAGGTAACCTGTAACTGGTAAAGTGAGCTTGAATTTTAAAGGAATTTATTTTAAAAGAATGAGATACATACTCTTGGAAAATCAAACAGCAAAGAATTTAAAAGCATGCCTAGCTTTAAACTGTTTAAACTGCTTTAATGAATAGCTGGTGGGTTTTTTTGTTTTGTTTGTTTTTTTGTTTTTGTTTTTTTTCCTAAAGACACCTAAAGGAACTGAGCACCTATATCCTTTTATGCTCAGTGGAAACTCTACCTAAATCTTGTTCATATTTTGGAATTGTGATCCAGTGGAACTCTCTGAATGCTAAGCAAGGCTCAGATACACCTCTGAAATGCTGTCTCACCACATTTTGAGTATCACCAGTGTCTAAAATAGGTATAAGTGTTGAATGCCTGTCGCTCCTGGCAGTGTTATGTTGCCGAAAGATACAGATATGAACTAAAGCTGCTGATCAATCCCAAGTGACTGCACACATTCACCTGTCCCAGGAGAATGAACCAACACTCAAGACCACCCCTGACTCATGCAAGGGACATGCAAAGTTTTGGCTATCATTTTGAGGCATGAGCTCTTGACTTTGTATTCCATGAACACTCACAGGCAGATTTTCTTTCTTCCTCTTCTGGGAGCAAGTATTTTGAGCCGTGAAGCTGACTCCAATGTTTCTGCTGGCATCTGCAAGAACTCGCTAAGCTTCTACCAAGACTTGCTCATGCTCCATTGTCTGGGAAGCTTAGGGACCTTTACATTTCTGTGGCTCACTGCTGACAACGATGACTATGTGTTCATATTCTCCTAATCTGAGATAAACATTTGGAAAGGCTTATGAGAATGCAAAGCATGTGTCTGCACACATTCACATGATGGCACGTGACACATGCACAGTGGAGAAGTATGTTTGGCTGCTCCTTGACTCATGATGATGACAGAACCTGGGATTCAAAAGAAAACAGGCTCTGACTTGAGATGAGTTACCAGGGGAAGTGACGAGGCAGCAGCTGAATTCTGAGTAACACAGCCAAAGCTGGCCATTCCTGGAGTTCCCTTGGGTCTCTGGAGTGCTACAGAGGAGTCACAAGGGGAGCTGAGCAACCACCTTCTCATGTTTGAGCAATGGAGAACCATGGTGTGCACCTCCATTTGATCCATCCTCTCAGCCTTTGCTGTGTGGTATTTTGGGAGCAGGAGAGAGCTTATGCCATACTGCTCAGCCCTCAGTTATTCTAGATGGCATCATAGCTCAACACTGAGCTGGAGTAGATACTTGCTTTAGTTTATACTGGGAACCTCTTTGGCTTTCCAATTAGCCAAGAATGCCTCATCTGGCCCAGAGGATGCAAAAACAGCTGCATCTTCCCATCCTTCCTGGAGCTTGCCTTCAGTTGCATGTCTGGCACACAGAACTGGGTCAAAGTGTCTCTTTCAATTGCCACAGAATTTGAGATCCAGGATCCTGATATTTTGTCTCCATCCTACAAACATTAGGAGATGGTCTTAAATGTTTTAAAGTAACTGCTCCCAAAATGTATGGAGATGACCTTTCCATGCTTTGGACAGGAGGCATTAGTGCTTCCTGGCAGGCAGAAATCATAGAATCAGAGAATCTGGACGGTCTGAGTTGGAAAAGACCTTAAAAACCACCTAGTCCCAACTCCCTTGCTGTTGGCAAGGCACCTTCTACTAGACCAGGCTGCTCAGAGCCCCATCCAACTTGGCCTTGAACACTTCCAGGGATGGAGCAGCCACAACTTCTCTGGTCAATTTGGTCCAGGGCCTCACCTCCCTCACAGCAAAGATTTTTTCCTAATATGAAATCTACACCTACCCTCTTTCAGTTCGAAGCCATTCCCCCTTTCCTGTCACTCCGTGCCCCTGTAAACCGTGTCCATCCAACTTTCCTGCAGGCAGCCCTCAGGCTCTGGAAGGCTGGAATTAGGTCACCCCAAACCCTTCTCCTTCCGAAGCTGAACAATCCCAATTCTCTCAGTCTTTCCTCATAGGAAGGATGAGCCATCCATTAAATCAACTTAGTGGCCTCCTCTGGGCCTGATCCAACAGGTCCATGTCCTTCCTGCAGCGGGGACCCCAGAGATGGACCCGGCACTGCAGTGGGGTCCCACCAGAGCCGAGAGGGACAATCCCTGCCCCGCTCAGCTGCCCACGCTGCTTCGGCTGCAGCCGAGGGCACGGCCGGCTTTCCCTGGGAAACGCAACATCACTTATTAACTCAACTCATTAGCGGGGCTGCCCCCCAGTCCCGAGGGACTTTGGGTCTTTGCTGCTGCACAAAGAGACCCCAAAATCGCGCTGTGCGGCGCAGCTCCCCCGGCGCTGCAGCGCGGCCGGCTGCGACTAGATGTCAGCACTCCACTGGGCAACAGCCCCAGCGCAGGCAGCCACAGCCCTGGCAAACAAAGCACCAACCTCCCCAAGTCCCGTACAGGGCACTGCAGGACAGCTGCAAAGCTACAAGTGAACTCAGCCGTTCTTTCGCAGTGGAATCCAATGCCACGCGAAAAAAAAAAAAAAAAAAAAAATCACCCTGGCGCGGACATCAAAAGGGGAAGAAAAGCAGGGGAGGGGGAAAAAATTCTTCAATTCTTCGTTTTCTTAAGGCCTCAGACTATTCTTCCAGATAAAAAAATCGCAGTTCCCTCAATCACCTGGAACTGGAACAACTCTGCCAAGGCAGATGCACCACGGATAGCTCAGCAAAGCTTTTGTTATTAGGCTTGGTTTTGCCTCGAATGCGATGAGATAACATCGTCTCTCACAAGTCAATTTTATGAGGATCTGTCAACCCAATCCCCATCTGTTCTGGAAAAATAAGCCTTTTCAGGTTAGAGTAGGATGTGGATTCAAATCCACAGAGCACAGATTTAAATCAAAGTATCTAAAGCCCCTTCCACTTGCCAAGTAGTGAGGGGAGGGTTTGCTTCCCTGTCAAGCGGGTTTCTGTTTTGAGCATTTTATTAACAATTAACACTTAGAGTATATTCAGCAAAGAGGATAACAAGGAAAAAGCAGTGCAGTGTACGAGAATGCAGACTATGCAGCTCTGGGGAGAATGAGCAGGTAGGAAACAAAGTAGAGTTTCATTAAGTTAGAGGTAATCACTTGCAATTACAAAATGAGAATAAAGTCTGCTAGAAGAAAGCAAGACATTGTCTAATGCAGCAAATGAGAATCAAAGCATTAGAGTGGCATGATGCAAGAGATCTCTAAGCTGATTTCTTAAACTGCACAAAGTTGACCATTACTTGTGTGTACAGATATATAAACTATCACTGCTACTGAACATCCAACACTGGGAATTGCACCCTGCACTGCACGCTATTGAAAACACCAAAAGAGGGAGACCTGGGGCATTTTCAACATCTCCATCCTGAGCTCTGGTCACCAGTGTCACAGTTAGAGATGTCTGCACAGAGCTGCCACCCACTCTGGGAGCTAAGCCTGCAGCTTCACCTCACAGCCCTTCAGGAAATCAAGAGACTAAATAGCAGCATTTGCACCAAAATTGCCAAGGTATAAATATTTCTGTCTTTTAATAATGGTGACATATTCATAGTCTTATTTCATCACCCTCCTTAGAATCCTAAATGATCCAATAATGAAGAAGTATCTGCATCTGCCTATGCTCTGATACTGTCTCTGATGAAGAAAATAAAATTAGCCTCCTTATGTATTGTTCACTGTTCTCATATTCAACTATTACTTATATTTTCAGAGAATACAAAACACTTTTCATTAATCAATTAATAAGAAATCCAGGAGTTATTTACAATTCCAGAGACCAAAGGAGGTGGAATGCCTATTACGTGCTATAAAGGAGGAGGATTCTTGTAATGTCTGCTCTAGTACCTCTCTCAGCTTGCAGCAAGCATCTGACAGGAGGGGAGCTGGCAGGGTGAGCAATGACTTCCCTCTGCACCAGAAATTCCTGTCCAGTTGGAAAGAGTAAAGAGTTAGGGACTGTTATATCCTTTTATTCTTTTCCCATTTGCATTCCTCATAAAATGTTAGCATTTTGCTGAATCCACTGAACATAACTAAGGCAAAGTCAGCCTGACACCTCTGCCAAAGCAACAGCTGCAGGTATTGGATAGGAAACACCTCTGAACTTTCAAAATGAGCTTTGGTAAGAATATGAGTGTATGAAAGAGGAGAGATTCAGCTTCCCATGCCCAGCCCATTCCCAGTCATGGCATCACATCCTTCCCTGGGGGTAATGTCTAACATTGGAGTTTTCCAGCTCTCACTGCCTTCTGAAACACATTCTCCCCCAAAGCTGGACACAGCACCAAGCCCCTTCTCTCTTTGCTTCCAATAGAAAGTGAGGGAATAATCCTGAAGTGCTGGATGCTGTGCTGGATCTAGCTCAAGGTTCCAAGCCCTGCTATGATGGAAGATTACGTGTCAGTCTCAGCCAGACTCACCACATACTGACAAAAACTGAGCAGGAAATGGAAACTACCACAGTCTGCTCAATGGGCTTCTGCAAAAACTGTGATGTCAGAGCAGCAGCACATGCATTTTAGGGGCTGACTAGCATTAGCAGTGTGCTGACAACAGAGCTGTGGCACAGCCCAGACAGGCTTTCCCCAGTGTAATCAGGTGCCTGTGCTATCCTGACATCTGTGACTGCAGCTCTGCTCCTCTTCCACAGGTCTGAGTATCAGGGAGTGCCCAGCACTGGAAACAGGCTCACAACCACTCCTGGCACAAAGAAAAGCTGTTGGTGTGGGGTGTTGGGAGTGCCTTTTGCTTTCAGAGAAGGAAGAGCAGTGAAAGAAAGGTGGGTAAAAAGTAGAGGGCTAAAGAAAGGGTAATGGAGAAAGAGAGGGGTCTCCAAACATCAAACTGCTTGCTGCTCTTTGAAGCCTTTGCAATTGGGTGAAGTTCTCCACAGACTTATCCCAGCCCTTTAGCAAGAATCAGATTGGCTCAGAGGAAGAAGTTTGTAAGGAAAAGGCTAGCTAGATACCCCTGCCTCTTCTTCCAAAAACAACAGCTTGACAGAAAATTTGATTCTAAGAGCAGTTTGGAAGCATCATAATACCTCTTTGTTACTGGTTCTAAAAGATTTGAGTGGTATCACACATCACTAGCTCCTTTTTTTCATCCCATGTTCTGACATGCTGCCTGCATTAGCATTGTCTTTTAATGTCTTTTACAGCAGAACTCCCCATGGGGGAAAGAAATTTTTGAAGCTTCCCACTCAAATCTTCAAAGAAGGACCTTGCAGAGCACTCAGAGAGAGTGTAGTAAAGTCTGGGACAGGGATAATGCTATAAAGCTGACTTTCCCTTTTGTCCATCAATAATTTTACCACTGTTGTGCTCCCACTTTTCGCACTTCCGTAAAACTCCCTGTGTGCTGAATAAAATTTATCCATTCTTCCATCTGTTGGGCATGTCTATAAGTTTCTTCACAAAGTTGTGATCAGAAATAACCCATAAACCCGCAATAGAGATTTCAGCCTTAACCCCAACAGCAAGGAGATTGGACTGGGGGTGCTGGGGGACTGCATCTCCAGCAGCATGCACTTCTTGGGCATGTTTTTTCAAATGCCTAACCTTTGCTAGTACACATCATTCTTGGAATTTTGTGAGCCAAATGCCAAACCTCTGCTGGTGGTGTATAGCAAAAGTCCCAAGGAGATGCCAATTTATGTTGCTTAAGAATGTAGTAAAATCTGGTCAATTTTAGTTGCAGAATCACACAATTTGGAGAAATAAATCAGTCGAGACATAAAAGGAGGCACTTTTTCTTTCATTTCCTCTGTGCATATTCCCCAACGCACACCATTAAGTCACTTGTACAGGAAATTCTGTGGTAAAACCAGAAAGATTCCATCAAAACCGAACGAAACAAAACCGTGTGCATGTCCTGGGGCTGCTCATTGCTGACCCTGACTCAGAGCAGTGAACTGCTTTCTGCATTCCGTGTTGAATGGAAACTGCTGAGTTCTATTACGTTCATTACTTAGCCCAGGATTATCTGCAATATGTGCTCCAGGAATCCCACCTGGGACCAGCCCAGACAAGGGTTGCTCATGTCTTGCGAACCATTGCATCTTCCCTGCAAGACCAAACCGAGGAGGCTCTCAGGCCACTCCTGGACAGGATTGACATCACCTCTGTAGCTGTGGCCAAGAGAATTTTCAATGGAGTCATGGATGAGAAGTTTGCTGATGGAAATACTAACTGGGGACGAATTATGACCATATTTACGTTTGGAGGTCTTCTCACCAAGAAGCTTCAAGAGCATGGGGTCCAGCTGACTGCAGAGGAGAAGGAGGAGATCTCTTATTTCATCACAGAGTACATCATAAACAACAAAGCTGAATGGATTGATGCCAATGGCGGCTGGGTGAGTTTCTCATTTTCCACTGAAGTCTAGATTAGGAGATTTCATTAATTATTGCTATAGACACTGTCAAAACCAGTTTATTCAGGGTTTCATTTGGTGGTTGAATATTTGGTGTCCGAAATGTCTCAGTGAGACTTGCAGTGAGAGTTTTGCTTCTGCTTTAAAGAGAGCAGTGATGAAAGAGACTTTCTTTTTAAAAGATATTTCCCAATTTTGAATCACAGGATCACACCATGATTCAGGTTGAGAATGACCTTAAAAAATAATTTGGTCCAGCCTCCCATTCAAGGCAGGTTGAACTACACATACCTTGAAATTTCCATTATTAAATCTAAAATTAAGTGGCATCATTAGGTCAGTGCACCAATTTTTCTATCATAGAGGAGTTGGTCCAAAAATACTTAAGTTCAAGGTAAGGAAAGAATACAGAGGTGTGATTTTCACAAATGAAGTCAGTACTTTTGCTGCAGATTTCAACAAAGCCATTATTTAATCCCCCAAATCAGTTTTACTATACAACAAATGTACAGGTAAGTACAACTGGCATTAAATCTTTTCTGTTTGGACTGAGATATTACTAGAACTCCCATCTATGAATGGTCAATGCTGAGAAAAATACTTGTTATTAAGTCGACTGTTTTGCCAAGCTGCTGAAATTCTCATTCTGCTAGTCAAGGGAAAGTTCCTTTAGCTTTGCAAAATTTTTTTCATCACACCAATACTTTTTTTTTTTTTTTTCAGTTAGGGGAATCTGAGACTCAATGATGCCAGTCAGTTATTTCCTTGGTACTTCTTTCCTTTACTTATATGTAAATTTGCTTTCTTTTTCCACCCCCTCTCATCCCACTTTTCTCATATTTCCTATTACTTTTTTCCCCCTGATTTATTTTCTAGTGTCTTGCTTTTCCTTTTTTCTTTTTTTTTTCTTTCTGCTTGTTTTAATCCTTCTCTGTCTGTTGCAGTAAAAAAAGGTGATAGTGACTCATGGCCCCTTGAAGCATCAGATTTATTATAAAGGCTTCTCATTCCATCTCTTTCAAATAGAGTCAATTTTATTTAAGAGAAGTATCAACTCCTGGCAACATTCTGTCATAATAGGTGGCTCATCATAGTAGAATAAGGAAGCTTAAAGGAAGGTATTTCTGAGTGTATTACTACATCAGAAACAGTACTTGTACCTTCCTGGAAGATGTGGGCTCAGATGACAGAGCTCACATTTTGTTTCTATTTACACAGGGAGGGCAAAGTCTTGACTTGGAGATAAAACAAACACTCAGCAAGCTGCAGCTATTTTCAGCTACTGTTTTTAAAGCCCTATTAATCTTTTGGAGGTAGCACTCTGAAAAGCTGTCCCTCACTGCACAGTGCTGCAGCACTGTTAATCTGACACAGAGAGTGGTGTGGTTTCCCTACGTGTTTTTAAGTTGTCCCTAACTGTGTGTGTTCTTTTCCACAGGAAAATGGCTTCCTGACAAAATTTGAAAGAAGATCACTACTGTCCTTCACCAAAATCACAGCCCTGTTCATAGCTGTTGTTTCCTTGTTCAGAGAGTACTACTGAAGTAAAATGATCTGCCTTTCATGTGTAATCTAGATATTGCCACAAGCTTCACTTCTCAGCCTTCCTCCAAGCAGTATCAACAAGAAAATAATTTCCTTCCATAATCTGTTTTTAATTTATTTGTATTTATTTTGACTAAACACAATGTTTAACATGCTATCCGAATCACCAAATCTGAAGAAGTGATCCTTCCAAAGTGGAATCTGCACAACATCATGCAGCAATTCTAGTCCACCTTTCCAGGCAGGATTGCTTTGAGATCATTTTCCACATCCAGACAGCTCTTGGAATCTCTTTTGCATCTCCATGAAAGGACATTGTTTTAGTGAAATACAAATCCAATGGGTTAAGAAACAAGTTTTTAATGTCATTTGTTTTGTAAATGAAATACTACTGTAATGCATTTTATTGCAACCTCTGTATAAGAAAAAAGGGCAGGGGGGATTTTTGTGAAGAAAAAAAGAAATGGGAACTCCAATATAGAAGTGGGTAGAAGTTATTGACTCAGACTAAGCAATTTCTATGGGAAGAACTGTTTGTGGGAACTAGCAACTTAAGAATGTACACTCACTTACTGTTAATGCAATGGTATGTGTTTCTGTGCTGTATTTCTTTAATTGCTCATATCTACAATGAATGTTCTTTCATATTTGTGTGACGTAGTCATCTGGCTAAACCTTTTTTAAACTAGATGTTTAAAAATGGGCAAGTACAAAGTATTTTTAAATGAGAAATTTGTGTAAATACACTAATATTTTAAGAAAATACATTAAAAGATATATTTTAAAGTCATAAGATTGGTCTCATTTTTCTAGAAAAACTGGGGCATGGGAAAAGATCTGCCTGAGTAAGATAATCTTAGAAAAGTTATCACAATGCTACCAGAAAATTCAGCTAGCTTAAGGGTTTGACCTGATGTCCATGGACGTCAAGGCTTTCGTTTTCTATACTACTTTTTAGGTATTATTTGGTAGCTTGTATAAAAAACAGTTATCTTGTGGCAAAATAAATGAACTGGATCAGCCCTGATGACAGTAATTAGTGTTTTGGGACCCATCATAAAACTCTGCAATTTCAGAGAGCGACATAAGAGACTTCCAGGCTTTTACAGTCTGGGGCAATTCATGTTTTTACTCAAATTCCATTTGCTTTCAAAGGCTAAACAGTAGTTCTTCAATAATTCATTCTAGAAGATTTTTCTTAAGCTGTAGTGACTTTCCATTAGGGAACTAAGGCTGGGTCTAAACACCCTTCTTCTTCTTTTTTTAGACATGTTGGGAGGTGAACCAAACTGAGCCAGCAGCTGCTTGTGGCAAAGAACAGCACTGTTCTCTGATACAGATGCCCTAGAAAATCCAGCTTTATGGCACTGAGAACATGACTCAGCCTCTTTTGGTAATGAACTCTCCATCTTTCATCTCAGCATAAGACTTCTTTTTTTGCAGTAAGAACAATTATTTAGTGGAATAACCTGCCCAGGGATGTGGTAGAGTCCTCCTCCCTGGCAGTTTTCTGGATACAAAACAGGGCACTATATAGTTTCATCTAGGCTCCCTTTTCTAGGAAAGGTTGGACCACATGAGCTTTCAAGGTCCCTTTCATCCTGGGTTCTTCTGTGATTCCATGGTCTAACTTGGTGGGTTTAACCATAGAACACAAACAGATGTTAATTTTTGTTAGAACTTGTATTTCTCCCTCTCCCTTCCCAGTGAAAACAAGAAATATTATTTAGCATGCAAACAGGATTTGCGAGGTAAACTTTGCTGCTGTTGAAAAGATGGCAGCATTCAGAGGGCAAGGGGCAGCTAAAAGCAAATGCCCAGCTCCAGAACATCTATGGCAGCACCAGTCAGAAATGACATTTTAAGACATGTTTTAACATATATGTCTTTATTAACAGTCTAAGTCTTCATGGTAAGAACAGTAACTCTTACTCAGTTCCTCTCTGAGCACTGCTGCAAGTACGTATTATAGTGGCTAACACCAATCTATTAATACCACATCCACTTCCTCTACACTGATCTAGTAACCTATTTTGTACTCAGAAGTACAGTTTTTTAGTTAAAGGGTAACTGTGTCTTTCAAAATGTAGGTGATACAATAATTTTAGAACTTGCCTTCATGGTAAGGACAAGGTTTAAACAAAACAAGCCTGGATCATTAATGGTCCAGTGGGCTCCAGGTTAATCTCACTGGGACAAAACCTCCTTTTTTCATTGCAGAGCAAGAAAATCAGTAATGAGGTGCACCGCCCCAATTCTAAGCACGATAAAAGGTCTGCAAACAGCAGGGTTAGTAGCTAAGTTTTATAAAATAGCGTAGATGTAATTGTCATGAAGTTATCCATAGAAATGCCCAGGTCCTGGGGCACCAATCTTCAAGGGATCCTTGGATCTGCCAGGGGAAAACAAAGTGCTGCTTTCTAGAGCAAGAGGTGAGGTCCAACAGCTGCACAGTGGGACAGCTGATGACTTCACTGATGCACACAGCAGCTAAATTGAGATGTCATCAAAAGCCACACGGAAGAGATTTATGAAAACAGCTGTCCTATAGAAACAACTCTTTCTGCGCTTAAAATCACAAAATCAAGGAGGCCGGAAAAAACTTCTGAGGTATTGGGTCCAACCTTTGACTAGTCACCACCTTGTCAACTGGAGCATGCGGACTAAAGAGCCACATCCAGTCATTTCTTGAACACCTTCAGGGATGGTAACTCCAGCTCCTCCCTGGGCAGTTAAAGGTGTGTTGGACCCAGAGGCCTCCCTTGGGACATGTCCGGCACATCTTCCCTGCGGGCACAGTTCCTGGGCTGGACACCGATGACCACCGGAGCCACAGGCACAGGGCTGCGCTCCACACCCTTCCCCAGAGCCCGCGGCTCGGCTGCTACGGGGATATGAAACTGCCTGGCAGGCGGTGCTAAAGCATTCGCCGAAATGTACTTTCCCTTCCTGCAGCAAAATTAGAGAAGGGGAAATTCTTAGCGACCCGCGCCAAGAGAAAAAAAACCAAAAAAAACAAACAAAAAAAACCAAAC